>SJYC01117495.1:0-14439 GCA_006408675.1 Madoqua kirkii
GTATAGAATGGACTTTTGGCCTCTGAGGGAGAGGGAGAGGGTGGGATGACTTGGGAGAATGGCACTGAAACATGTATACTATCATGTAAGAAACGAAGTGCCAGTCTATGTTCAATACAGGATACAGGATGCTGGAGCACGGGGATGATCCAGAGAGATGATATGGGGTGGGAGGTGGGAGGGGGTTTCAGGACTGGGAACTCATGTACACTTGTGGCTGATTCATGTCAATGTATGGCAAAACCAATACAGTATTGTAACATAGAATAAAGTAAAAATATAATTAAAAAAAAAAAGAAATTTGGCAACTGAGAAAAAAAAAAAAAAAAGGAAACAGCACTGGAGATGAAGCTTCCCCCACGGTTTATTCCAGGGTTCTTGTCCCCTGGCTCTCACTACCCGGGACTCCCTCTAGGAGGTGTCTGGGAGCACTCATCTTTTTTCTCATCTCTTCCTGGTGGCCAGGGTCCCCTTGAGGGGCACTCTCCGCAGCTGGGCTCACATAATGCTCTCACAGGCCTGCACCCACAGGGCCTGTGCAGACTGACTCCCACTGCCCGTTTGACCTCCTTCCCTTTGCTCCTTCATTTCTAGCCCGGGAGCCTCGTCTTTGTTCTGCAGATAAGCCAGCATGCTCCTGCCTCAGGGCCTTTGCGCCTGCCGTCCCCCCTGCCCAAAGGTACACCCTTCCCTGCACTGCCTCACTCCGTCATTCAAAGCAGTTTGTCCTGATTCTCTCCTCTTCTGAGGCTGGCCAGCAACCCCCATCCCAACCCAGGGTCTGCCGACCATAAGGGGCTCTTTCATGAACAGACCACTGGGAGAAAATAAGCCACATCCTGTGAGGACAAAGCTGTTGTATTCCTTTGGTGTCCCTCCTGTTCAGATGTCTAGGTGGTCACTTGGTATAGCCGAGCAGAAAAAAGTGCAGATTCTCCAGTGAGACTGGGATTCCAGGCTCCCAGCTGCATGGCCTTGGGTGTGTTTCTGAGCCTTTCTGTGCTTCAGTTTCTTTATCTGTAAAATGGAAATGATAATAGTGCCTGGCACATAGGATTGCTGTGGGGATTAAATGAGTTAATGTGGGCTTCCCTCGTAGCTCAGTTGATAAAGAATCCACCTACAATCCCGGTTCCATTCCTAGGTCGGGACGATCTGCTGGAGAAATGGATAGGCTACCCACTGCAGTATTCTTGGGCTTCCCTGGTGGCTCAGCTGGTAAAGAATCCATCTGCAGTGCAGGAGACCTGGGTTCGATCCCTGGGTGGGAGGATCCCCTGGAGAAGGGAATGGCTACCCACTCCAGTGTTCTGGCCTGGAGAATTCCAAGGACTGTATAGTCCATGGGGTTGCCAAGAGTCGGACACGACTGAGCGACTTTCACTTCAATGTGTATCAGGCTGTAAAGACCATCCTCGGCACATGGTGAGTGCCTGACAAGTGTCTTAGGATCCCTTCCCTTCTCTGGTGCGGGGGCGGGGGGCGGGGGTCCTGCTCACAGGCTCCTCTCCACCCCAACCCCTCACCCCTCTTTCTCCTCTCTAGTCACGCCTTTGCGGTCTCTCCTCTCCACGAAGGCCCTTGCTTTCTCTGTGTGGTCTGAGAGACGTTAATGGAGGAGGGTGGGGAACCTGAATGGGTAGTTCCTGGTGGGTTTCTTAGCCTTCCAAGCCTCAAGTTTCTGTCATGAGAAGAGCTTATTTTGAGCCTTCAGTGAGACGCAGATGGAAAGTCCTGGAACATTCTGGACCCAGCAGATGCTCAAGGAATCATGGCTGCTGTTATTTATGAAGTGGCCTCATCGCACCCCTCCCTGTCTCTGAGCCCCCAGCTCCCCAACCATCCAGGGTTGAATCTCCAGAGACCCAGTGCCCCCAAGGGCGCCAGGAAAGACTTTGGAACCAAACCAATCCCACTGCAGCTGAGAAGAGCCTGACACTTTGTGGAATTCTTCCTATGACTCATCTGTATTTTTTGGGACACTTTTGGTCAGCAGGAAATTCCTTTAAATGAAATGCCTAGCATGGGGCTGCTGAGTTTGTGTTACCTCACATGGTGTCTCAGTGACTCTGCTTGGAAGGTCCCTTTCTTGTCCCCATTTTGTGGATGAGTAAACTGAGGCTTGGAGAGCTTGTGGTAATGCTTGTCCCTTCTGCTGCCTCCTTCCCCTGCTGTCACACTTTTCATCAGGCCTCAAGCCTCATGAACGACTCGGGTGTACTTTCTCTGAGCAGTTTATCAAGGGTCATTGAATGGCTGCCCCTAAGGCTGACCTAGCTGTCAGACACAGCAGGCACCATGCCTGGGACCGTGGACCCTTAGGGACTCAGCAAAGGGTTGAACTTCTTTTTTAATCTGGAGAAAGTAAATGAACTTTCAGGTCAAAGAAAATGTTTTAATATGTAATGTCAATACATTCATCTTTATATCAATACAGTCGGTGGCTCAGACAGTAAAGCATCTTTGCCTGCAGTGTGAGAGAAGCGGGTCGATCTCTGGGTCAGGAAGATCCCCTGGAGGAGGGCATGGCAGCCCACTCCACTATTCTTGCCTGGAGAATCCCATGGACAGAGGAGTCTGGCGGGCTATAATCCATGGATAGTCGCAAAGATTTGAACATGACTGAGCAACTAACACACACGCAGTCATAAAATATGATTAAATTATTTTATTTTAAAGAGGAAGGGATCTCTTCTTCCTCCATGTTGAAAACCGAGTCCCCAAAACCTTGAATATGTAGGTTTCTATAGCAAATGGGACTCAAGGTTGCAGATGGAATCACGGTAACTAATTAGCTGATCTTTAAATAGAGAGATGATGCTGGATTATCTGGGTGGGCCCAATGTGCTCATGAAAATAGAAGTGGAAGTTGCTCAGTCCTGTCCAACTCTTTTAGGTCCCATGGACTGTACATCCCATGGAATAGTGTGTGTATATATATATATATATATATATATATATATATACATATTTTATACAGATATTTCATTTGCACTGAAGGTCAAATGAGGTTGCTCCATCAAATGGCCACAATGTACAGGAAGAGAAACTTGTAGAAACAAGAGGTACGCAGAAACATTAAAATTTAATTCAATGGGCAACTGATTCCCATTAAGACCATACTTGCTTCAGGTTTTGTTTCGTCCTAATCTCCAAAAGCACTCACCCTTTTGCGAAAATATTTCTTTGCTATGGTTTTCAAAAGTGAAAGTGAAAGTGAAGTCACTCAGTCGTGTCTGACTCTTTGCGACCCCGTGGACTATAGCCTACCAGGCTCCTCCCTTCGGGGGATTCTCCAGGCAAGAGTACTGGAGTGGGTTGCCATTTCCTTCTCCAGGGGATCTTCCTGACCCAGGGATCAAATCCAGGTCTCCTGCATTCCAGGCAGACGCTTTAACCTCTGAGCTACCAGGGAAGCCCTTCAAAAATTAATTTCCCTTTAAATTTGCATTCTAACACATAACTTCTCAAAGTTGGAAAATGTCTTCAACTATCTTGTTCAAATATCTACCCTCTTTTATGAGTGAATCCTCAGTGTACTGGGCCTGAAAGATGGCCCTTGGATCTCTGGTTAAACACCTCCTGTGAAGGACAACTCACTTGATCTGGAGAAAGCAACTGTCATTCTTTTGAAATGAAGTTGAAGGGAGACCTGAACATTCAGATAACTGGGAAAATATGCACATAGGTGGTTGTGTTTTCTCATATAACCTACAAGTTTGCACAAGAGGCTCAGATTCTTTGGTTATCTGGCGTTGGTTTATTTTGATGATTCTCTGATTTCTGAGGCAGCGAGACAGAGCAAGCATTCTTTAGTTGTCAACTAAATGGCCTCCAACTACGCCCAGACTTAAGAGGGCTCCCATTAAAATAAACTCAAGGCAGTCTGACTTTTAAATCTCTTTTGTTCCTGGTCTAGCAGACATGTGTATGGTGGGAGGGTGGAGGGACAACTAGAATAACAACCTCCTAGTTCTCTAATTATGGCACCAATAATCCCCTTTATATTCTGGTGTTTTGTAGCATGTTTATGGTTTTCATCTTACAGGCTGAACAAAAAAGCTCATTCCAGTTGCAACAAATTCATGAGGCCCCAGCCACAGGCCTCAAGCAAGGAAACAAACAGAATGCATGGGAACCCAGTTTCTCAGATTAAATATGACAATGGTGTAGAGTCCATATGTCACAGGAGAAGGCGGATATTTAAAAGTCTCCAGGGTGCCTTGTCAAATCAGGATTATCCAGGACCCATGCAATTGTTCATTTTTTATCCTCAGTGAAGTGTCATATGGATTCTGTCCTTCGCTTATGCTTAAAGATGGATAGCCAATTGTTTAAGCCTGGTGTTTTTCATTAATTAGGTCTCTGCCACCAAAGCTTTAAGTGAAGTCATCTAATTTAGACTTTGCCTAGTAGGCTATAGAAAATCGGTATTAATTACTATTTTTTGTTAATTTTTTATTCTCCATATGACTCAGATAGTCAAGGAGAATAGGGCTTTGAAATTTTACAAACCAATTCTCCATTGATAACAGAAAACATTAGATTCATTTTCAGGAGTAAGCAATGTCATCAACTGGGCCTAGGTATGCCACAAGCAAACAAAGAAGAGCAAGAAGGTGAAAGACAAATTTTGTCTTTTTCCACACATGGAGAGATAGAATAAGAATGTGTTTTAGTTCATCTGTTGATTCTAAATGCTGATTTACAGACCCAAGTATCAAAACGACATTCTCTTTCATTCTGAAGGGAAAACGGTTTTAAAGACCAGCAAGGCAATCTGGTTGTATCCATCATTACCCTTAGTTAATGACCTACTTGTTAGTTAGCAGCTGCTATTGCCAAGGAAAGGTACCTGGTTTCTAACAGTAGTACCTCATTGCTGGTTAGAAAGACAGAAAGAGAGAAATCAACGGCCTGCCTCAGGGCCATGTGTGTGAGTGGACTCAGCTTGAAAGGATGTGCTTTTCTTCAAGTTACCTAGAATAAATATGTCTTTGCCTTGAACAAAATCTGAAAATCAAGAACAATCTGGTACAGGGTTACCCTCAAAAGCCAGACAAAGTCAATTGGAAAGAAGCAAGATTATAAGGAAAGTATTTTCAGGGGCTCACATTTCCTTGGAGAAAAATATAAACATAACTTTGACAACAAAATGCCAATTTATCCATTTCTTGTGAAAAACTTGACTAGTAAGCAAAAAGAAAATCTTTGTGCCAGTCTGATTGGGTACTCTCTTCCTGCTGTCAAGCCACATGGAAAGTCAAACTTGAGGATCAGAAGGGGACTTGAAGCTCATGAAATCATAAGGCTGCATAAATGAGATCTTTAATGACCTCCATCTCACAGTGACAGAGATCTTGCCAAATGGATCATACCTTGTCCAAGTCCTTCAGCTCAAACTCCTTACATTCATCGCCACATGAGCTCTAGCCACTGGAATCAAGAATAAAGAAACACAAAACTAAAATCAAGCATCTCCCACTGGTCTTTGAGCAGTCCATGAAGAGTTTAGTGGCTTGCTTTCTGGCTGATTTAGAGGCAGAAAATAACCAAGTCTCACAAGCATAAGCACAAATCCATGCATTCAGAATATTGAAGACACAAGAAAGTAGTAAAGTGAAAGTCATCCAGTTATGTCTGACTCTTTGTGACCCCATGGACTATACAGTCCATGGAATTCGCCAGGCCGGAATACTGGATGGGGTAGCCCTTCCCTTCTCCAGGAGATCTTTCCAACCCAGGGATCAAACCCAGATGTCCTGATTTGCATGTGGAATTTTTACCAGTTGAGCCACAAAGGAAGCCCAAGAATACTGGAGTGAGTAGCCTATCCTTTCTCCAGCAGACACAAGTGATATAGATTAAAAGTGCAATCTAGTGCTCAAGTTCTTTAATTAATAATGGTATTTTTTTAAAAAAGAAAGTTAGTTACATTCAGAAGATGTTATGAACCAATTCATTATCTTTATGGTAAAAAAGAGAAAGAATCAAGCATCTCCTGTACGAACCATGCCATTTGGTAGTCAAAGAATAGATGAGAGGAAGCATCTGTTTATAAATTTTCTAGCTAACAAATGAAAGGGAAATGATAGAATTAGACATCCCTATTTAGCAATTCCCAGGCATTGAGTATTGGCTAATGTTAGCATCTAAAAACATGCACATATCAGACTTCATGTGCCTCCTGGTGAAAGAACTCAGTGACCCCTACCAAATGGATTGAATCTGAATCTAGTGGAGGTCTCTGAATATAGTTCCCAACTTTAGAAAATACAGAAATTGTACAATGAATATATAATCAGCAACATTAGTATTTTAGGAAAACTCTACAGATAAAAGGTGAATTGAAATAAAAAGAAAGGTATGTATGAGAAATCTGTAGATTAGGAGAGGCTTGAAAGACATCGATTCTTTTTTAATTAGAAAAACTAGAGTGTCTAAGGATGCTCACTTTCATGGTAAAACTATAACGGACACAAGGAAGAGATTACTATAAAAGTTCAGGATAGTAATTTTGGGGAAAGGGGTAAGATTAGATGGGGCACACATAGTGCTTTCTGCGATAACTAACATAATTTTATCTCTTGATCTCAGTGGTGGTTAGAAGGATGCTCCTTCTAACTCATTAAACTATATACCTATTTTGTGTTTCTTTTTATCTGTTTGCTTTAACAACAAATGGGTTTCTCTAAAGAGACCAAAATGGTGACTTACCAGTTTTTCTTATGCCCCCTAAAAACTGGCTCTGCTTCAGCAGATACTTGCCAGTTTTTATTTATCCATGACTTCTCACCCTACCCCATTCCCATATACCTTCTAACACCAACTGTCTTGTTTCATCACTTTTCTGGGGTTCAGTGTACAGTGAGCAATTTTTGTGTCAGAAATCTACTGTCGTAACAAATAGATTTAACAAACTCAACTTACGTAAAGCTACTTGTGTTCTCTTCATATATCTGTAAAAAGATGTCCCTAATTGATTATGTAGTGTAAGAATAGTTGAAGATAGACCAGAAAGACTATCCATGAATTAATTATCCTGCCTATGTAGAAGAACAGTGATCACTGAAGAAAACTGATTAGTTGTTACTAGCCAGTTTAACTTATTCAAAGCCTCTGTTATTTTATTGCATACTAAACTAGTGAATTAGTTGGAGAAGGCAATGGCACCCCACTCCAGTACTCTTGCCTAGAAAATCCCATGGACGAAGGAGCCTGGTAGGCTGCAGTCCGTGGGGTCGCAAAGAGTCGGACACGACTGAGCGACTTCACTTCACTTAACAATAAAAGACTTGCAGAATGAGTAATTTACTCTTCCTCTTTCTCTTTGGTTTTGTTTTATGTGTACTTGAGCCTCAGGAAAGCATCTAACCCTCCATAAGAAACTCAGCCATCAATCACTGCCCAGTGTTAAAATAGCTTGGAACTACTACATGAGGGGCTATGTCCATTCTAATTTGCTGATTTTGGTATATCCTTGACTGACAGCTCTTATGGTTACTCTCTTATGGCCCCAAAGCAACATTACTTAGAGGTCCTCCAGGAATACAAAGCCACCCCAGGAGACCTACTAGGCTTCGTAGCGGTGACAAATAGGAGTTTGAGATGGCTGAAGTGATTGTCTTTAACAGCCTTCCTGTGGACCAGAGTGTGGTGGCAGTGCGTCTGTTGGAAAAAGGACAGTAACATCAGCATCCTAGTACATTAACCAAAATGGAAAAAAATGATCTCCTCAAAGCTAGTCAAGAAATTATGCACCATTTAGGATTCCTTCTTTCAGTAAAAAGTAGCAAAGCTACAAACAGCTCCTAAAAGCTTTCCAGGGCATGCAGTAGGGTTGGGGAGGTAGTTGCTAAAAGTATCCTAAAGAACAGAGGAGATGGGATAACTTCAACTGTATCAGTTTTTACAGATCCTATACAGCCCCTTTCCACTGCCCAAGCAGGCCTTGCCTGCATATGTGTCTACTTGACTAAAAAGAGCTCTGGCACTTTCTTTAGAGGAGCCCATTCTTAGGCATTTTGCAGCCAATGCCTAGATACAAGAAAACCGGTGCCTTGAAAGCAGAAGTGAAGACCTCAGCTATCATGAGGTCTACCCACTTGGTTTTGTAGCTCCCTGCTCCCAAATCATTTCTGACCATTATTTTTAATAATGATGATGATAAATTATTTTTGAAGTTCATGGCTCAAAAATACTTGAGACTGGCTTATATTACATTTACCAATAAAGTTCTTGAGTCAAGGCAAATTGTAAGGGAATGCAGAGATTTGAGAGTATGGGACATGGGAGAAGAGGGAGCTATTGGAAAGAAATCTCTAAGCACAAAGCACTTTATAAGCTTTCAAAGTGCTTTTAAAGTCAATCTGATATGTAACTGAAAACTAACAAAACTGCACATGTATATCCCATACCTAGACTGCATTCACAAAGAGCATGTAAAATCCAAAATGCAACATTTTATGGGAGCTGAAAGTCATGCTGTGTCTGCCTATCAGGAAGCTGATAAAACAAGACTTTTGATGACCTCAGTCGGTGGCACCCTGGAACCAGGGACAATAGCTCTGCCACACCCAAGCCCTTGTAAGGAAGTTTGGACTCCATTTCTTCAGTGGATAGTCTATGGACTCTGTGATAATAATCCTTGTATTAGAAGTCAGTTTGTCCAATATCCTCAGTTTATTGATGGGAGAACTAAAGTCTAAGGAGGGATACTTGCTTAAGGTCCCTGAAGTAAACACTAATTATATCCTCCCCTTCTTCCCAATTTTGTTTGGGTAATTATTAGCCATACAGCCATGTGCTCAAAAAAGGGGCCCACTGCTGATTCCTGAGAGGTCATGAGCTATGTCTGGTCAAAGCCAATCATAGCCTCTCATTGTCCTTAGCAGTGACAGGTATGGCACTGTTCTAAGACCAATCCTGACCAATAGAATCTTGAGACAGTCTACTGAGGAATTCCTGAGAAATACATTCCTCAAGTAAAAACAAGTAAGAAGAAAAAGGAAAATACTCCTTTTCTTCTTCATGGGATACTATAATGTCTGCATATGGCACCTGAAACTTCTGTGGCCACTGTACACCATGACAGGAAGGGCAAGCACAAAGATGGCCTACCCTACATCCTCAGTGATGTCATGAACTGCCACTCTGGACTTCCTGTTACGCACAATAGTAAGAATCCCTGTTGAAGCTACTTTCTTTTTTTCTTACTGTACTCTTAATTTCTTGCAGTCTGAAGTATCCCAGCTTATAAATCACAGGAAGTTTATGGCAGAACTAGAACTAGAAATAGTTGTCATGATTTCCAGGCCAATGGAGGTTCTTTCCTTAAGAAACTGATGAAATGTGTGAATAGCTGTATCAGTCTAGGTTATGTTGCAGTAAGGAACAACCCCCAAATCTCAGTGGCATACAACAGCAAATTTCTCTTTCTTGTTTTGTAACATGTCCATCAAGGTTGGCTGAAGTTCTGCTCCAAGGCTAATGGAGAAATTCTTGTCTGGAATATTGCTGGTCTTGCGACAAAGAACAAAAGAGAGCATGGCAAACCCTGAAATGGCTCTAAAAACTTCTGTTCAGAAATTACACACATCACTTTCACTCGCATTTCATTAACCAGAGCAAGTTATATAGTCTAGCATGGTATCAGTGAGAATGGACAAAGGGAAAATTTATTTACAAAACACCACATTTAATCTGTATTTAATGCTTCTAAGAAATATTTAAACATTCTGGATTACTAAGGTGGATGCTGAATTGTTTGTTTGTTTGTTTTAATCTGAGGCCAAGAAGTAGCTTACAGGATCTCGCTTCCCCAACTAGGGATCAAACCTGGCCAAGGCAGTGAGACCACTGAGTCCAAACCACTGGACCACCAGGGAATTCCCTACTAAATTAATTTGAAAACATCTCTAAATTTTAGGATATTTTAGAAAACACATTTACCATTTCTTGTTTATAATAAACTCTTCTTTAAAATATATTTTCATCTTAGAATGATCACATGTCCATTAAATTCTTTTCCAAACTGTGTTACATACTTGAATGTTTCTACAAGAATAGACCTTAAATATTCTCACCATAAAAATCAAATGGTAATTTTGTGATGGGATGGAAGTATTAGCTAATGTTATGGTGGTAATCTTTTTGCAATATATAAATGTATCAATCATCATGCACCTTACATTTACAAAATGTTATTATATATGTCAATTATACCTCAATAAGACACTTGCTTCTTGGAAGAAAAGCTATGACAAACCTAGACAGCATATAAAAAGCAGAGACTTCACTTTGCCCACTTTGTGGGCTTCCCCAGTGGCTCAGATGGTAAAGTGTTTGTCTGCAATGCAGGAGACCTGGGTTCGATCCCTGGGTTGAGAAGATCCCCTGGAGAAGGAAATGGCAGCCCACTCCAGTATTCTTGCCTGGAAAATCCCATGGCTTGCGGAGCCTGGTAGGTTACCATACATAGGGTCACAAAGAGTTGGACATGACTGAGTGACTTCATTTTCACTTTGCCAATTAAGGTACGTATGGTCAAAGCTATGGTTTTTCCAGTAGTCATATATGGATGTGATAGACATAAAGAAGACTGAGAGCCAAAGAACTGATGCTTTTGGGTTACGGTGCTGGAGAAGACTTTTTAAGAGTCCCTTGGACTGCAAGTAGATGAAAACAGGTCAACCTTAAAGGAAATCTAACCCTAAATAGTTGCTGGAAGAACTGATGCTGAAGGCGACATTCCAATACTTTGGCCATCTGATGCGAAGAGCTGATTCACTGGAAAAGATTCTGATGCTGGGAAAGGTTGAGCACAAGAGGAGAAGGGTGCGACAGAGGATTAGATGGTTGGATGGCATCACTGAGTCAATGGATATGAGCAAACTCTGGACATAGTGAAGGACAGGGAAACCTGATGTGCTGCAGTTCATACGGTCACAAAGTGTCAGACATGACTTAGTGGCTATGCAACAACAACAATACTTCAATAAAGTGGGGGGGGGGATAAAAAGCAATTTTTATTTCCAAATTAGTAAAAGTTTAAAAAAGCCTAGCTTTCCCAATCTTACCCACCATATATCAATAACTAATAATTTGGTGCATGTCCTCCAGTCCTTTCCTATGTACTATATATATTCACATGTCTATATACACACGTACATTTGTACATGTAGTTATGGTTTATTGGAAAAACATCATTTTACACAATTATACATAGTATTTTGGACATTTTTTTGCCTGAAAATATATAGTAGTTTTCTTATTGATAATTACATAGTATCCCATCACGTGTATATTAAATAATTTATATCACAATTTCTCCCAGGATGGACATTTAAGTTATTCTCATTTTCACCATCACAAATGATTCTGTACTGATCATTATTTTACATATAGATATATAGAGCTGCAAACTCCTATAGTATTTCTGTAGGATAAATTGGAAGAAGTAGAATTGCTAGGGGAAAAGGTATACATATTCAAACATTTCATAGATAATGCCCTATAGCCCTAAAAACAGAGAGGGCAATGGCAATCCACTCCAGTACTCTTGCCTGGAAAATCCCATGGACGGAGGAGCCTGGTAGGCTGCAGTCCGTGGGGTCACTGGGAGTCGGACACGACTGAGCGGCTTCACTTTCACTTTTCAGTTTTACACATTGGAGCAGGAAATGGCAACCCATATCATTTTCACCATCACAAATGATTCTGTACTGATCATTATTTTACATATAGATATATAGAGCTGCAAACTCCTATAGTATTTCTGTAGGATAAATTGGAAGAAGTAGAATTGCTAGGGGAAAAGGTATACATATTCAAACATTTCATAGATAATGCCCTATAGCCCTAAAAACAGAGAGGGCAATGGCAATCCACTCCAGTACTCTTGCCTGGAAAATCCCATGGACGGAGGAGCCTGGTAGGCTGCAGTCCGTGGGGTCACTGGGAGTCGGACACGACTGAGCGGCTTCACTTTCACTTTTCAGTTTTACACATTGGAGCAGGAAATGGCAACCCATTCCAGTATTCTTGCCTGGAGAATGCCAGGTATGGAGCAGCCTGATGGGCTGCTGTCTATGGGGCCATGCAGAGTCAGACACGACTGAAGCAACTTAGCAGCAACATCAGCCCTCAAAAAAAATTATACCAATTATATCACTGAACTGGTGACCCACTGAATCCAGTCAACAGTGCATTGGACAGTGATTTTTTTAGACAAAAATATGTGCTGAGATCCAGATACGTAGTCAGTAAAAAAGATACTGAACATATTCATAACGGTCCCTCTTAACGAGCTTAAAACTAGTGAGGGAGACAGAAGAGACATCAAAATACTAAAAATACATAAACACTTAGCATAAGAAACTGGATCAGGTGCATGCTAAGATAGCTGCAAGGAAGAAGCTCTGCAAAGGAAATTCTCAGAGAAAGGAAGGATATCAGTGTAGGGACTGGGAAGCCTTGCTGAAAAGGAGCAAAATCATTAATTACAATTGGTAGAAGAGGGATCTGAGATCAGGCTGATGGCAGCACTGGAAGCACAAGTGACGGCATTTACGGGCCAGTGAGCTCACAAAGTCGGTGTGCTGAGCCAGTCACATTAGGGTCAGTCTCTTCTTCCGGCCAAGATTTTACAGAATAGTCTGCGGTGGGTCGTTTTCTGCAGACTGTCTTAGCAACTGGGGATTCTGTGGACAGAGGAGCCTGGCAGGCTACAGTCCATAAGGTTGCAAAGAATTGGACATGACTGAACAATTAACACTTTCACCTTCACTTTCTGAATGAATGGCCAATCTGTAGAAGTGAGACTAGAAGAGTTCTGCCCTGCATATTAGAGTCCATAACTATCAATATAGCTCAACCATTTCATCCTCGGGAGGAAAAAAATCAACCCAAAGGATATATCCATTTTCTAAAGGGTCTGGATTCTTATGGCCCTCCTAAGTACCTTAACCTTAGATTTCATAGAATCTTAAATCAAATAAACTAATGTGGATATTATCCATTCCTCTATAAGCCAAGATTTCCATGGAAAAAAACAGAACTAACTCCAAGCTTAGGGGTCAGGATAAAAATGAAGGATAAAAATGCTGCACATCCTCCTTCCCAAGGCCAAGACACATCTGTTCACAACATCCTTTTCTGTCAGATTTAGAAACAGCCTCAGAATGCTTTTCAACACAGTCTTCCAAGCACTCACTACCAATCAAATGGAATTGGCACTGGCATCGAAGCCCATCAGTCATTTCTGATTCTCAATAACAAATTAGCCCTTCCCTCATCAGACATTCCCTCCCACCAATTACTTCAGCAACTATAGCTTTTCTCAGAAGAAGCTATGGACATAGGGACCTCATACAGACCTGAATAGTCCACACTGGGAAGTTGGGGGAAGGCTAATTCACCTCTTCTCATGCCCTTACCCCTACCCCACAACAGCATCCACTCCTCCAAGTCCCCACATTCTTATAAAAGGGTTTCCTATGAAAATATTAGCTCTCCATCTGTTCTCCTCCCACCTAGAGTTAGTGACTTCATTCATTATTTCAATAAATATTTAGTGAGTGTCCACTATATGTCATGTCATGTTTTAGTGACTCAGGATATAACACTGAAGAATATAGGCAAAATCTCTGCCTGATTTTGAGGGAATGACACAGACAAGAAGCAAGGCAAATAGGTAAGCACATAGAGGGCCAATTGCTAAATGCGAAGAAGATCCCAAAAAGCAGGAAAGGGGAATGGCGAGTATCAGCAGATGTGGGGTGGATGAAAACTCTACTTGGGAGTTGACATGTGACAAAGACCTGAAGGAGGTAAAGAAGCATGTCACGACGAAGCACCTTCCTGAGAGAGGTCCTAGGGTGGGAGCAGGTCAAGAGCTGTGAAGAGGTAGATCTAAGGGGACACACTGGAAAATACAGGAGCAGTGTCAACAGTAGAGGAAGAAGATCGACATGGGGATGGGCTGGAGGTTACAGATAGTAAAGGGTCTCGTTGTTGTTCAGTTGCTCAGTCATGTCCGACTCTTTGTGACCATGGACTGCTGCACCCCAGGCTTCTCTCTCCATCACCATCTCTTGGAGCTTGCTCAAACTCATGTTCATTTAGTTGGAGATGACATCCAACCATCTCATCCTCTTCTCCTCCTGCCTTCAATCTTTCCTAATATCAGGGTCTCTTCTAATGAGTCAGCTCTTCACATCAAGTGGCCAAAGTATTCAGGCTTCAGTTTCAGAATCAGTCCTTCCAATGAATATTCAGGACTGATTTCCTAAAGATTGACTGGTTTGATCTTGCAATCCAAAGGACTCCCAAGAGTTTTTTCTAACACCACAGTTCAAAAGCATCAGTTCTTCAGCTCTCAGCCTTTTTATGGTCTAATTCTCACATCCATACAACACTACTGGAAAACAGCCACGCCTG
>SJYC01117497.1:0-13988 GCA_006408675.1 Madoqua kirkii
CTGGGAGTTGGTAATGAACAGGGAAGCCTGGCGTGCTGCAGTCCATGGGGTTGCAAAGAATTGGACACCATTGAATGGCTGAACTGAATGTTGATGCTGCAGTCTGGTGGATAACTGTTTAACGCCTTATTGTGAGCCATATCTTTGGGAATCATGTATTGCCACTCTTTGCCTGGTTTAATGCCCTTTTCTCAGTGAATTCAGCCTCCAGGTTTTACATTTGCTGTCTCAGCTCTCTCTCTGTTTGCATTGGCTGATACTTCTGTGCCCGTACTTCTCTTTCAACCCTGCTGAATCATTTTGTGTCTCTTGTGTATATCCACAGAGTTGTGTTTCCTCTGATAGTTAAGAATCTAGCTCTGTAATACATCTCCAGTGGCTTTCTGGCTGATTTGCAGTTTTATATAATGTTCCTAATACAGTATATCTCCAGACACTATCTGTTAACACCCTGTTATGAACCAATAATTAAATTTATGTAATTCTTCATATCTTATCCTCACCCTCTAACTCCTTCCAATTTTAGCTAATTACCTTTCTTAGTGTTTACCTTTGCCTATTAAATGTCCCTAAACTCTACTGCCTGATTTGTTGCCTTTAATATCTTTTAACCACCCTTCTTCTTCAGCTATTAAGGGCAGGTTAAAGAGAGCCAGGGTACCTGGGTGTGGGGTCTCATCCCACCTCTAAGTGAATGGGGAATCCCCTTAGACTCTGGCCGGTGGAGAGGAGGCCAGGCAGAGGAGCGCTTGCAGAGGAGACCATTCGCCCACCAGGGAGAGGCAGGAGAGCTTTCCACTTTCTGTCTGACCTTCAGTGAGTGACGACTTCTTGAGCTTCTGCTTCCTTCTCTGTAAAACAAGAAGAAAATAGCACTTACCACGTAGTGTTGGTTATTTGGAATAAAATAATTAACATGGTTAGAGCTGTGTCTGGCCCACAGTCAGCATCCGTAGGTGTTCATAGTTACACCGTAATGGTCGTGATTACTGGAACTAGACGAAGCTTTGTGCTGCAGAGGAGGATCACAGAAGATGTTTACGTTAATTGCAGCTGAGAGCGGTTAGGAAGCCATGGCACCCTTCTCAGCCCGCAGAGCCCTTTCTGCGGTGACACATCAGCCTGTAAAGACCTCATTTTTTGCAGAATTGTACACTTAATAGAGCTTATTTGGGCTGGCCTCACAAAACCAAAGCAACTTGGAAGCAGAACATCACTGAAACCAACAACAATCCTAATAAAAATATCAGCACAGCTAAAGACATGTTGCAACCTGTGTTCAGATACTTAAAGGGCACTACTTTTTGCCACAGAGTGGAGTTGCTTGGAAGGGTGGGGAATACTGTGTTATGCTCATGGAGACAAGGATACACGCGTCTTATCATCTGAGGGCAAGTAGGGAGGTTCGCAGCTGCAAACTTTGGTGAAATGTGAGACCAGAGATGAAGACTCCGGGTGCTTGTCTTTTGCATACTCTTTCTGAACAAAGATAATAAATAGGCATGCATTCAGCACTTCCAAGTCAGAGCACGTAGCCAAACTGAGCAGAGGAAGGTGGGCATTGCACAACTTGCTGGAAACTTCTGTGGCCTCTGCCTTCAGTTGAGTGAGTGTGTCTTCCATTTGGTAGCTGTCACTTGATGGTTCAACCATGGACGAAGCTAGAAAACCATCAAGTATGAACCAAGATGACTTGGGCCTTTTATGCATTGTTGCTGCCCCCTTCCTAATGAGTATCTTCCCTGTACACACATTGACTATCTGTGTGGAGCACGTGGTGTGATAGGCCCTCATGAAGCCTTGCCAGTAGATTCTCCACATTATGAAATCCAATCTGAACTGTGGTTAAGGCACAACATAGGTCCAGAAGATGAATGCTTTCCCGTCATCATGCTCTACCCAGAAGCTTCTGGTCTTCCTGGAACTTCTGGTAGGTGTCCAGGCATTTCAGCAGAAGTTTCCAAACCATCTTTAGTAGTTTTGATTTGGGAGCAAAGGAGATTTTCTCATAGGCAAAGACACGATTCCTCTGGGTGCAGGGCCTCTGCGTTGATCCCGCCCCTTCTGGTCAGTCCGGTGAATGACAGTTGAGCGCCCGAGTCCTTGTTGCCTGGTGTCCTTCAGCCCTGGAAGATGTCACGTTTCTTTCTCAAACAGTCACAGCGAAAATATCTCCCTCGTGTTGAGCTGCTTCGGTAGTAAATATATTGTATGTTAACTTTGTTCCTTATGGCATCCCGCAGTCATCATTTATCCGTTTATTCTTGCAGGGAACTGCAAGGGCCCCAGGTGGCGTGGTCAGTGGTGGCCAAGTGAGTCTGGGAGCCCAGTTCTTCTTGTTTCCAAGGTGCCATCCAGCATCAGGAATTGTCCTCTAATCTCTCTGCTCCCTCTCCATGCTCCAGTTGAGCCTGAGAATGTACTGGTCTTCTGTGTAGATTTTGCGTTTTCAATACCCCCTCTCCTGCCTTGTAGGATTCTTCCTATTTTCCACGGAGACCTTTCTTACTTGGAGGGAAGAGTTTTCATTCTTCCTTAGCTCCCATTCAGGTTGAGAAAAGGTTGAACCCACGCTTTTTCTAAGCATTTTTAAAAGTCAAACTCTTGGCTAAGTTTCAAAGCAGTCGTTATTTTTCTTCTTTTTCAGTAATCTTCTGATCTTTAGTTTTTCTTTAAAGTCTGTCTGAAAAATAACATTTAGTGTGGCCAACAGAGTAGTCAATTGGCAATAATACATCTAGAACACAAAGCGGGCGGTGGGAAATAAAAAGCAAAGCGATTTCCAATTTTGCTCATGTCAAATTCACTGACTTTCTCTCCAGAGTAACATAGTAAAATGCGAACCCTTAAAAGAAAAAGAAAAAAGAAACTCAGCTTGTTAATCCTGCTTTCAGTTTATAGCTGAGATACAAATTGGCCTCAATTCATGCCTGCGTTGGAAGAAAATGACCCTGAACTGGGTGGGAAAAAACTGAGAAAGTGCCAGCAGAGTGAAGCAGAAATGAGAAATAAACATGGGGGTTTTTGTAATTAACAAATCATGTGTGTAATTTAAAGATCGACTAGAGTATTTATAATTAAAAATAGTTGCCCATGTCCCCATGCCTCTTGGTCCTGGTTCCTGCTGTCTCTTGGCACCTTTAGCTGCTTCTCCTGTTTTATTTTTCTTAAACTCTTTGTATCCTGAGCAAAATAGTTTTAGTACTCTTTCTTGATTCATTTAAATTATTTATTATGTGTTGACTTTCAACTATGAAAAGGGAGAATTTAAGTCTCTTATTGATTTGGCTCACACACACATACACACACACATGTTCTCATTGTCTCTGTCTTTGTATCTCTCTCCCTCTCCTCCCCCAAAGTTAGTTATATCAGCTAAATCAACATTTAGCTAAAATGTCTCCCACACTGTGGGTGGATTCTTTACCAGCTGAGCCACAAGGGGAAGCCCAGGAATACTGGTGTGGGTAGCCTAACCCTTCTCCAGGGGGTCTTCCTGACCCAGGAATCAAACCAGAGTCTCCTGCATTGCAGGCGGATTCTTTACCAACTGAGCTATCAGGGAAGCTCCAGTTATATTATCAATTTTAGGTAAATCAGCATTTAAATTTTGCATCGTGATCGTTGTTGAGCTGTTATTTATAGCTGGGTCCCATGGTATGCTGTTATTAAATTTCCTTTCCTGTGCAACGTTTTTGCTTTTACTGGAGGTGATAATCACTACTTTTTCATGGCTTCCTTTTTTTTTCTAGTTACCTCTTACTAGTTCATTCTAAAACCTGATAGATCTGAAAATCTCCTCTGAATGTGTGCATACTAAGAACAAGTCATTCTTTCTTTTCCTTCCTGGAGGTATCCTTCCTAAAGCCATCTGGGCTCTGCTGGCATCTGAATTTGTTTGGTTTTCAAGCCTATCTCATTGCTCTTGTCTCTTCACCATGCTTGTTGGAATTCTGTTCCTGTCTTTCCTGAGTTCTAGTCTCTATTTCTTAGATCCCAGGACTCTCTGTTTTTCTGTTTATTTTAATGGTACATAGCTTCTGGAAATGGAGCTCAGGAGATAGAATTTTGGATTCCATAAGTGTCTGAAAATGCGTTTTTGTTGACCTCACTCTTGACTGGTAGTTTGGAAGCAATTTTCCTTCACAATTTTTAACAGCTTTACTGAGATAATTCCCATATTGTACAAATCATGCGTTGAAAATATGCAGTTCATTGTGTTTAACTTACACAGTTGTGGTATCATCACAGCATTAATTTATAACATTTCATTGTCCCCAAAACAGACTTCATAGTTCTTATTTCCTATTTTTTCCATTTCCTCTTTATCTTCAGTTTTATAAAGAGCTGAGGATATTTATACTTTAAAACTTTTGAATTCTTTTTCTCAGTAAAGTTTTGGGACTGTTTCTATATCCCTTGTGCTAACAACTGTTCAGTGTTATGCCATGTTCTACTTGGCACTTCTTTTTCATTAAGTTTTGGCCGCACCACGTGCCTTGTGGGATTTTAGGCCCCTGACCAGGGATTGACCTGTGCAATGAAAACACCAACTCCTCACCACGGGACCCCCAGGGAATTCTCTGTAGCTAGCACTTGATGTGATCTTGAGGTATGGAAATTTGTATTTTTCAGTTCTGGGAAATTCTTCACCTTCTTTTTCTTCCTCCTCCTTTTTATTCTATCTTCATTGTCTCCTGTCAACTTTTTAAAAGTTATTATTTGCTTGTTGAATCTCTCGTATTGATTTTTTTTCTTCACCCTGTTACTTCGTTTTCATCCTTCACGTTTCAGCTCAGACACCACCTTCCCGGAGCCCTTTCTCCATCCAGCCTTAGATAAGTCAGCACAGCCCTCCATTTAGAAGTGTTCTTTATTTCTCCTCTGAATGACTTCAAGGTTGCAGCTTAGTAAGTAATTGTACAGTGAACTCTGCAGTCTCTGTCTTCCCCAGTAGACCGTGAGCTCCCTGAGGCCAGCGTTGGGTTTGTGTCGAGACTCACTCGGGCACAGCGCCTGGCACCCTCCCTCTTCTTGGGGCTCAAGTGTGTTTGGTGCTTGAGTGAAGACGGGTAGCAGCTCTGCTGGGATGAACGTGGCGAGAGGTGAGGTGGGCACGGTCTGTAAAGACAAGTTTTGATAAGCAAAGGCACAGTGTCACCTCGTTCAGGGGTGTTCCAGACCACTTGAAAGAAAACCAGCTTCTGTTCGCTGAACATCTGTTCGCCGCAGCTGCTGTTCATCACAGGTGTCTGTCGGGCAGCTAGCCCCCTTCCGTGCCCTCACTCAGCCACCACTTTCTGCCTCGGTCAGGTATGTGAGTACTTTCTGGTATTTAGGCAAATCGACAGGAGAATGTGGAGCAAGTTTTATTTGCCAATATCCATCCTGGTATTTAAACTGTCACGAACCCCCGTCTCAGTTTCCTTGTTAGGAAATTGCCAGTAGCATTTATCTCAAAATAGTTTGAACGAGTCAAATGGAGAATTGCCATCTCATCTTTGACTTGTTTGGAGTGGGGTTTCTCAGCCTCCGCACTCTTAGCGTTCTGGGCGGATAACTTCAACTCTAGGCGTCTGCTCTGTGTGTTTCAGGCTGTGAGTGGCATCCTGGACTCTATGCACTTGATGCCTCCCATTGTAGCCCCCAACTTCACCCCCTACCCCTAGTCATAACACTCAGGAATGTCTCTGACCTTGCCAAATGCCCCCCAGGGAGTGGAATCACCCCCCACTGAGAACCACTGCTGTACCTGCAGACTTGGGGTCTCTTCCCAGACACATACAGTTGGTAGCACTGCCCAGGGCCTGTTGGCATTCCCTAGAGCAGTGGGGGTCCACCCATGTGGTGGGTGGAGTGCTCAGAAGAGCATATCGGGTCTTGAGCTGGAATTGGAAGCGTTTGCAAAAGCTCCAGCGCCAATACGATGACCTGCTTGTTCTTGCTAGTTGGGCTCATGATGGGTAAAGAACAGAGCATAGAGCGTGCGTGTTTCTGGCACGTGGCTTCCAACATCCCATAGAAGGAACCGAATGTTTTGAGCAATACCAGGAAACTCAACTCTGGTAAGTGGACCATGAAGGTAAACATTGATTTGTCAGATGGGAAGGAATTTTCTGAGTGTTGATTTGAATTCTGATTCCACCTTGGGAGAGAGACTGATGTTTTGAGATGGGCAGATTTCTGTGGCTGTAGTTTTCTGGCTAAGCCCTGAGCTTCCCTTTCATTGAATGCAGCTAGGGAACAAGCCTGGACCCAGAAGCCTGGAGAAGAGAGAAAGGATTGGAATGAGTCTAAGAATGGGGCTACAATCTAAGTGGAGCCCTCGTGGTGAGCAGGTGTCCCCCCACCAGATGTCCATGTTCTTATCCTGGGGCATGTGAATCTCTTATCTTTCATGGCAAAAGGGACTTTGCAGATGTGATTTAGTCAAGGACTTCGAGATGGAGAAAGTGTTCTGAGCTATTCATGTGGCCCGATCAAAATATGGGTTCAGTTCAGTTCAGTTTAGTTGCTCAGTCGTGTCCAGCTCTTTGCAATCCCATGGACTGCAGCACAACAGGCCTCCTTATCCATACCAACTCCCAGAGCTTACTCAGACTCACGTGCATCGAATCCGTGATGCCGTTCAACCATCTCATCCTCTGTCAGCCCCTTCTCCTCCTGCCTGCCTTCAACCTTTTCTAACTGTGGCCAGAGGAGATGTGACTACAGACGACAGTGGTTACAAGATGTAACACCACTGGCTTCAAAGATGGAGCAAGGGGACCACCAGCAGAGGACAGTGGGCGCCTCTAGAACCTGAAACAGGTGAGGAAACAAAAGTCCTTCCCTAGAGCCTCCAGACAGGAACCAGCCCTGTTAACACCTTGACCTTAGACCAGTGAGACCTATAGCTTGCAGAACTGTGCAATAATATATTTCTTTGGTCTTAAGTTAGTAAATGTAATTTATTACAGCAGCCATAGCAAACTGCATAGCTCTCGAAGTCTAGAGGTCAAAATGAGGGTCCAGTGAGAAGAAAGCCCAAAGCAGGGAGACTTGGGAGCAGACATTTCAGAATGAACACTGACCCTTTGATTCATGTGATAATTGTGGGTCTGTTAGACGTGTGTGTATCTGTGTGTGTGTGTGTGTATGCATGTGTGTGAGTGGGCATGTTTGCACTGGCCAGAATACAGAGCTTTGCAAGCTGGAGAGATTGGCCTGCTCTGGGCAGAAACCAAAATTCCAGACTACTTGGAAAGCTTCATATCCTGTTGCTTGCAGACCATGATCCAGACATCTCTGTTCCAGTTTGGTACCTAACATTCCGTGTCAGGCCCTATTATTTTTATCAGGAGGTTCAAAAGACGATGGGATTATATTTCCAGTACATCTGCTATGTTCCCGAACACCGGAGTTGATGCATATCCATACGCGAGCTCATTTAGTCTTCACAAATGACGGTTGTTAGAGGATAGTGACGATGCTGATCTGCTCTCTGACTGCATTCCGTGTTTCTCGGAAGCAAAGTGAAAGATGTTGGGAAGGATTCATGAGATCAGGCGAGATCAGGTTGGCGATTGATCTGGGGGTATTGAAATTCTGCACTCAGACCAAGGGAAAAGAGGAGTATGATGAAAACCAAAGACTGGGAGACTGGCGCTTCCAGGATGAAGGAGCAGAAATGAACATAATCTGGCCCTTTCCTCCCAGTTCACACACACACCCTTGCTGAGCCCTCGACTTATTCTTCTGAGATACAGTAAGGTCATGTGTGTGAAAGCAGTTTGTAAACTGAAGGCTGGGGACGTATGAGTTATTATTAGGAAATGTTAGTATAGTTGCTCTTTCAAAGAAGGGGAAAATTGTCTATTTATAAAAAGTTGGTGATGACGGTTTAGTTGCTAAGTCGTGTTCAAGTCTTGTAATCCTGTGGACTGTAGCCCAAGCACCTCTGTCCATGGGATTTCCCAGGCAAGAATACTGGAGTGGGTTACCATCTCCTTTTCCAGGGGATCTTGTGCCTCTTGCATTGGTAGGTGGATTCTTTACTACTGAGCCACCAGGGAAGCCCCTTATAGGAAATTACCAGGGCAAGTATTTTTTTTTTTTCCTTAAAATATGTTTTTAAGGATGTAGCATCTTCACCTACATCCTGTCCCAAGAGATGACTGGACCATTTTCCTATGCAGAAGCTTAGCCCATAACATTCAAATAAATATTTAGTCTTTCTCATTGTGTAATGTTTGATGGATACAAAAGCACTGATGTAATATATACTTAAGGTGTGTGCGTGTTCAGTTGCTTCAGTCGCGTCTGACTCTGTGCGACCCTATGGACTATGGCCTACCAGGCTCCTCTGTCCATGGGATTTTCCAGGCAGGAATACTGGAGTGGGGTGCCATGCTCCCTCCAGGGGATCTTCCCGACTCAGGAATCAAACCCATGCCTCTTGGTAGGTGGGTTCTTTACCACTAGCACCACCTGGGAAGCTCATACTACTTAAGGTAGTATCATAATAAAGGGCTTCCCTGGTGTTGCCTGAAGAATCCCAGGGACGGCAGAGCCTGGTGGGCTGCTGTCTATGGGGTCGCATAGAGTTGGACACGACTGAAGTGACTTAGCAGCAGCAGCTGGTGGCTCAGACAGTAAATCGTCTGCCTGCATTGCAGGACACCTGGGTTCGATCCTTGGGTCAGGAAGATCCCCTGGAGAAGGGAATGGCAACCCACTCCAGTATTCTTGTCTGGAGAATCCCATGGACAGAGGAGACTGCTGGGCTACAGTCTGTGGGATCACAAAGAGTCAGACATGACTGAGCGACTAACATTTCATTTTCATCATAATAAAACCAGCAGTCACAGACCCACTGCACATCTGAGGATCTGAACATTGCCAGTACTATTGAAACTATTTATGTGCTCTTTCCTCATCCTGCCTAGATGCTTCCTTCCAAAAGTAAAACTGTTCTCTTTATTATTTATCGATTATCCCTTGCCTTTTGAAAACAGTCTTACCATGTATCATACACGCAAACAATTTTCTTCTTTGGGGATTTATAAAAATGATTTTGTGCTTGGCTTCCCCCCAAACTTATGCTTCAGAGGGTCATTCTTGTTGCCTATAATTGTAGTTTGCTAATTTGATCTATGTTTGACCTTGCAAATTTGTTGTTGTTGTTTAGTCACTAAGTCATGTCTGACTCTTTGGGACCCCGCAGACTGCAGCAGGCCAGGCTTCTCTGTCCTCCACCGTCTCCTGGAGGTCACTGAAATTCACGTCCACTGAGTCAGTGATGCTCCCCAACCATCTCATCCTCTGCCGCCTCACCTCCTCTTGTGTTCAGTCCTTTCCAGCATCAGGAAAACGGTGACTGACTGTTCCAGTGAGTCATCTCTTCACATCACATGGCCAAAGTATTGAGGCTTCAGCATCCGTCCTTCCAATGAATATTCAGGGCTGATTTTCATATGGATTGACCCATATGCCACCATTTATCCACTCTCCTTCATGGAGATTGGATTGCTCCCTTTTCAGTTTTTTTATTATTTGATTATACATTTTTTTGGTCTTAAAAATAATACTGCTGTTAACATTCTGGTATATATCTCTTGGAGCACATGTGCAAGGGCGGCTTTGTGGCATGTACTTGGAGGAGAGCTGCTGAGGTGCCGAGCATGCAAATGTTGAGTTTAAAGGAATAATGACAAGTCGTTTTCCAGAGTGCTTGCCCAAGCAGCCTCTCCTTCTCCAGTCGTGTTTTAGAGTTCTTGTTGTTCTACATTCTCACTAGCATTTTGGTATTGCTGTTCTCCTAAATTTTCAGTGTAAGCATTGTCTTTTCAATATAAAGCAGTATCTTCCCTTGTCGTCCTAACTTTCATTTCCCTAATTATTAATAGGGTTGAACTTCTTTTCCCGTTTTTTCTTGCCTTTTTGGTACCTTTACTGTGAAATACCTACCATGTTTCTTTATGTTTATGTTGTTTTTTTCCTTTGTCTCATTGTTTTATAGAGTTAAAAAAATACGTATTCTGAATACTAATCCTTTTGTTAATTAAATGTGTTCAAAATGTATTCTCCCAGCTTAAGGTTTCTGTTACTGGTTTCTTTACAATGTCTCTTGAAAAGTGAAATTTTTTATTTTTAGTTAGTTCAATTTGTTTGTATTTTATGATTATATTGTGTCCTGTAGAAAATCCTTTCATACCTCATAGTTACAAAGTGATTCTCCCATATGTTCTTTAATTTTTTTAAGTTTTGCTTCTCACATTTAATAGTTGATACTTCTGGTAATGATTTTTGTAAAAGATGTGAAATATCAGTCCAGTTTCAACTTCTTTTTGTATTAATAGCCAGTTGCCTTCAGACAGGTTTTGTAATAGTTTATTTCCCATTGCTTCTCTGATAGCTCAGCTGGTAAAGAATCCACCTGCAATGCAGGAGACCCCGGTTCGATTCCTGGGTCGGGAAGATCCCCTGGAGAAGGGATAGGCTACCCACTCGGGTGTTCTTGGGCTTCCCTTGTGGCTCAGCTGGAAAAGAATCTGCCTGCAGTGCAGGAGACCTGGGTTTAATCCCTGCGTTGGGAAGATCTCCTGGAGAAGGGAAAGGCTACCCATTCCAGTGTTCTGGCCTAGAGAATTCCATGGACTCTATAGTCCATGGGGTTGCAAAGAGTCAGACGTGAATGAGTGATTTTCATATTTCCCGTTGATGTATGACATCTCTGTCAAGGCATGGGTTTGTTTCTGAGCTCTCAATTTTGTTTAATTTATAATGTGTCTTAATTACTAAAACTTTAAAATAAATCCTAATATCTTAATAGGGCATTCCCACTCACCCTGTTTCTTTTTCCTATAAAGAGACTTGATTATTTTCTTCCATGTAAATTTTAGTATCAATTTGTCAAAGTTTCTTTAAAATGCTCTTGGGATGTTTTGCTTAGAATTGACATACTTTTCTCTTCATGGGCATAGTCTATAAATCTCCACTTATTTATGTCTTTTTAAATGTCTTTCAATAAAATTTTCTCCACACATGCCCTGTACATCTTTTCTTTATTTTCTTTCTAGGTACTTTATTTTTGGCTGCTGATGTATAGAGCTGTGGTCAATTTTTGTATAGTTGCCTTATGTCCAGTTATCTTGCTGAACTCTCTTATCAAGTCTAATAACTTTTCTAGCTTCTTTTGAGTTTTCTTTGTAGATAGAAAAATTCTTTGGGATCTGAATATTTTTGCTTCTTGCTTCTGCTACTTCTTTCCCATGGAGGATGTTTTCTTGTGTGTTTAATGATTTTTTTTTTTAAAAATTGTGAGTGTCTATGTAATGGAACTTGGTGAAATCGTTGAAAACTTAAACTGAAGATTCTTTTCTTTAGAGAGGATTCATGGGGAGCCAGGAATTCATGAGGAGCTTCTTTGGGGAGCCAGGTGGGTGATGATGTTTTGAAGCCCTTTCAGCCCCCTTTGAGAGCCTGGGAAAAGTCACTGAATCAGCTTTCCTATCTCTTGCTGTCCCCAGGCTTAGTGTTTTGATTCCAGTACTGCTATATGCATTTTCTCTGGGGCAACTCTGCTCTTTTTCTTTGCTCACTGTTCATGTTGTTTTTTCAGTTCGTAGATCTTTCTTTTGTTTTGTTTTCCCCCTTAGAGATTTCCTTGACTTGCTTTCTAGCACTCTGATGTTTTAAAACATTCAGTTGTTTTAACGTAACCAGCAGCTAGTTGTACTGAAGTAGAAAGCTGTGCATGTATTTAGATGATGGACGTTCTTGCCTTTTATTTCAGCCAAATTACCATCGAGTTAATTATCTGAGTGTGTTCCAGTTTTTTTTGTTTTTTGTTTTTTTTTCCTTTGTAGCCCACTTCCTGTTCCCTGATCTGAAGGAAGGCTGGTTTGGTGGGAATCTCATATAAGGATAGGATTTGGGGGCCGGGGCATTGTTTTTTATTTCAGCTTTTGTTTTAAGGGAGGAAAGTGGCTGGAGCCCAAAGGAGTCAGCGTGGCCTCTTAGTCTTTCTGCAATCGGGAAGTCTTTGACATTAAAACCCTTCTTTACTTGGGCTGCTTTGCTTTTAGTTGAAATCTCCAGTCACAGAGAATTAAATGTCAAGGTGGTTTTGTGATGTGGAAAATCTCTCTGAAGGAACTGGAAACAAGCCACAAAGTGCTGTGAATTTCAAGCCTTCCCCAAGGATTAGGAGACCAGGAAACACTGGGCATTATAGCTCTGATTTTTAAAGCTGGGTTCTAATCACAGTGGATGTGTCTGTCACAAAGAATGAAATATGTGACTTTTACCTTTGATAAGGAGTATGTTGCATTAATTAACCTACCCCCTTCCTCCTTCATTCCTCTGGGCTGTACACCCTTTCTCTGCCCTGCCACAACTTCCTGCACTCACCTCATCACAGCACTTAATCATAGTCTCTTGAAATTTCTAGTTTACTTCCCCTTCTGCCTCATTAACCTATAAACATCTTGAGTAAATAGATCATGTAGGATTTGTCTTTGTAGTTCAGAGGCTGGAATTATATTGGCAGTGTAGTAGCTGCAGGGTTAGGAAGAGGATTTAACGCATTCCACATTGCCTTAATCTTTTTGGGCAGATAGAAATTTTAGACACAAATCAATCCCACCCCAGCATTGCTGCTGCTGCTACTGCTGCTAAGTTGCTTCAGTTGTGTCCAACTCTGCGTTGCCCAATAGATAGCAGCCCACCAGGCTCCACTATCCCTGGGATTCTCCAGGCAAGAACACTGGAGTGGGTTGCCATTTCCTTCTCCACACCCCAGCATTACTGATTGGCAGATCTCTCTCTTCTATCACCCTGGATTATCGACCTTAAATTTAATTTAAAAGTAATAAATTCTTAATTTTTTTTATAGCTGTGACAGCTCCGATTATTATCGTTACTAAGGCCTGAAAGGTTAGGCTTGGATATCCGTGGTTCTCTGAAAGTGTCTGAAGGGAGCATCTGAATTATGTTTACAGTTCAACTGATAGTCCTCGATGCTGGTGTAGCGTTTGGCAGCATATTAATTATGATACATTGTTCACATGAAGAGCTCAGGTTTGTGGAGCAGTTATCATGTTCCAGGCACTGTGCTTGGACTCCACATGCGTCACCTCATTCATCCCTTACTGTGCAAAGGCGTAGAGTGACCTTGCAGCGGCCTTGCAGCTGCAGCTCAGGGATCACATGAGTCTCATGCAGGTCACAGTTGCTAAGTGGAAAGACTAGGAGTTTAGTTTGGGCTTCTTGACCTTAAAGCCTGAAGTCTTAATCAATGTACTATAGCATCTCTCAGTGTGTAAATGAATATATATATATATATATGTATATATAAAATTTCCTGGTAGGTAGTTTTATTATTTTTGGAAAGATTAGGCAGCTTGTCAAGTGTATGTAGTTAATAAACAACACAGCCAGATTTAAGTGAAAATGGTTCATGCTCCTTTCTCCATTCCCACTCTTATTGTACTTTTGCTGAATGTCCCAGCAGTAGTTTCAAAGTGTGTGCATGTAAAGGAAGCAATGCCTCAGAAGCTAATGAAATCAACTATTTTAAAGTACTGAAAGAAAACGTCAACCTAGAATTCCCAGAAAAAATATCATTCAAAAATGAAGGTGAGACGAAGCCTATTCAGACAATAAAAACCTAAAAACTTATTGCCAACATATCAGCTTTAAAAGGAATATCAAAGGATGTTCTTCAAGCAGAAAGAATATTTTCCCAGATGGAAATAGAAAGTGCAAAAATAAATGAAGGCTAGCAGAAAGGTTAAATAAGTAGGCTTACAATTACTAACTATACAAAGCAGGAGTAGTAAATAGAAAATTTAAAGAATTTTTAGAATTAAAAATAAATTCCAAAATCATGCAAAAAGCAGAGGCATTAATGGGCTTAAATTATTGTATGGTTCTAGTATTATCATGGAAGTATTAGAAATTAAAATTTGAGTAAGACTACTAAGTCAAGGATACACATGTAATCT
>SJYC01117498.1:0-20194 GCA_006408675.1 Madoqua kirkii
ATACTAAATACATTTAAATGAACTATATTATCCAATAGAAGAATAATATTATCATACTGTACCTAAAAAAAAATTCATGAGAGACACAGTTTAAATAGTTTAAACTATGTCAGAGGTTAAAAGTAAAGAATTAGGAAATATATCAATATTAACCAAAACAAAGCATGGTTAGCCCTCCTACTATCATACAAAGTGACTGTAAGGCAAGAGGCACTGATAGAAATTAAAAAAGCATATTTCATAATCATAAAAGTCAATCTACAAAAAATATGTCACAACCTCAAATCTGTATGCACTCAACAACATAGCTTCATAGTGTGTATAGCAAAAGTTGAGACAACTAGCAGAAGCAAATTCACAGTCAGTTTGGCATTCTCTTTTAACATACTTCTTTCTATAACTGTTAGAAAAAGCAGACGGAAAATCATGGATACAGAAGACCTGAACAATATAGTCAACTGTGCTCACGCTCAGTTGCTTTAGTCATGTCCTATGCTTGGCGGCCCTAGAGACTGCAGTCCAGCAGGCTCCTCTGTCCGTAATATTCTCTAGGCAAGAATGTTGCAGTGGGTTGCCATGCCCTCCTCCGGGAGATCTTCCCAGCCCAGGGATCAAACCCATGTCTCATGCCTCTCCTGCATTGCAGGCGGATTCTTTACCACGGAGCCACCAGGAAAGGCCAACATTTGTTCAAAATCATATGTGTGGAACATTGCACACGGCAGTCACAGAACTGCAGTGAGTTTCAGTGCACGTGGAACAGTAGCCAAAGCTGACTACGTGCTGAGCCATAAAGGAAGGCTCAACAAAGGATCAACATGATTCAAAGTATGTTCTCTGTTCACAATGAAATTAAACTAGAAACCAGCAGTAAATAGATAACTGGAAAACCTCTAGTACCTGGAAATTTAAAATTATACTCCTAAATAGTTCATAGTCAAAGAAGAAATCACAATCACAAAGAAGAAATCACCCTGAAATTCATATTTGAATGAAACCCTAATAGTTTAGAGGCAGACAGGGGACAGGACAGGAGGAGTCCAGACAAATGCAACAGTGTGTGCAAAGGCCCTGAGGCAAGAGAGAGTGTAATCGGTATCAGGAATGGAGAGAAAGGGCATGGAAAACAAGAGGTAAGCAAAGGTTTTGTAGAATACAGTGAGGAATTTGGTCTTAATGCTAAGATAAAAGTGATACTTTAAGCAGGGGGTGCTGCTGCTGCTAAGTTGCTTCAGTCGTGTCCAACTCTATGCGACCCCATAGACAGCAGCCCACCTATTTCATTAAAAAAAGTAAGCCTCTGACTGCAGGATAGATTGGAGAAAGTTTAAATTTTAAAAGACTGTTTGGAGGCAACTGCAGTAGTCCTGGCTGGAGAGATTGAGCTGGATGGCAGCAGTGGAACTGGGGGAAATGGGAGGTTCTAGAAAGCTCTAGAGGTAAATTGACAAAATCTGGTATTGAATTCACTATCAGGGAGAAAGGGAGGGTGGGGAACCAAGGAGGACTCTGGGATTTTGTTGCCCTGGGTGGATGGCAGGATTTTTTCTGGGGCAAGGGCTCCCAGGTTGGGGTACAGAGTGGACGAGTGAATCGGTTGGTTTGGGCGCAGGTTCAATTTGAGACGTGGCTGAGACGTTAAGTGGAGAGGTCAGACAGGCAGGAGGACATGATGCAGGTCTGCAGGTCAGAAGAGAGGGCTGAACTACATAAGCAGTTAATCACCCTTTGAACACAAGTGTTAAACTGGTTCATGTTTATTTTTTCTTTTTATTAAGTTTGAGAAATTGTTATTTGGTTTTCAACCTTTGTTTTTTCCCTCTCTCCCCTTTTCTTTGGAGAACTTGTTTGACTTTTTCTTTCCATACCTCTCTTTTTGTTTATGTCCTTCTTTTGAACATGCTCAGTTGTGTCTGACTCTTTGCAACCCCATGGACTGTAGCCCACCAGCCTCCTCTGTCCATAGGATTTCCCAGGCAAGAATACCAGAGTGGGTTGCCATTTCCTTCTCCAGGAGATCTTCCTGACCCAGGGATTGAGCACGTGTTTCTTGCATCTCCTGCATTGGCAGGCAGATTCTTGACTGCTGTGCCACCTGAGAAGCCCAGCTTCTTTTGAGAGGCTTCCTAAATTCATCATCTCCACTGTGCAGGATATGCCCCTCACCTCTGCCGCCTGCCTGGCGGGGTCACCATGGAGCATGATCAGTAGGAAAACAGATGGCAAAGGAACTAAGGATGCAAGCCATTGGAAAATGATTTGAATGTGGGAAATAGGTTGCTATTTGGGGTGAAGATAATTTCCCACTGCAAAGGATCTGAGCACTTGCTGAAGTGCCTTTCAGAAGGTTTGCTTATTGGGTCTTCACACACAGGCATGGGCCCAAGTCCTTAATCTCCCTACAAGGAGTGTGTTGCTTGATAAATCCTGGCTTCCAGCAGGTACTCACACAAAGCTGGTGGGCAGGTGAAAGAAGAAGGTTCAGCTGAAGATTGGTTCCCAAGATCGTATAAAAGCATCTAAGAATAATAACTTTGGGGTTTCCCTGGTAGCTCAGATGGTAAAAAGAATCTGCCTGCAATGTAGGAGAACAGAGTTAGATCCCTAAGTCAGGAAGATCCCCTGGAAAAGAGAATGGCAACCCACTCTAGTATTCTTGCCTGGAGAATTCCATGGACAGAGGAGCCTGACACGGGCACCTTCTTGCGATCTATCTGTATCCTGAGTCCAGGGAGAGTTCACAGTCAGAAAACAAGAATTCCAAATGCTTCAGCTGGTAGAATGTTCTAAGAGAGTAGTCCATTGGTGCTTTTAGTTCCAATATTTTAAACATTTAAAAAGGAAGATACTTGGGAAGACTTTTCTCCATTGCTTTAACAAATAATGTTATAAAAAACTGAGGCTGGCGGGGGTTGGGGGGGGGGTTTGTTTTTTTTTTTTCTTTTTGCCTAGCCTACCACATTGACCTCCACACTGGGAAGTCATATTTTGGCTCCTTTTCCCTCAGTAATTTCTGTGCGGTAAGATGTGGTGACAGGGATCTGGCTGGGAGCCTGGATATCTCTGGATTATTGCTGGAGGCGGGGTCAGGGAATTGTCTGCCCGGCTCTGACAGCTGAGGAGAAACCTACTATCTCTCAGAGACTCAGGCTGCTGTGTTTGTGGTTGATGGGATCTCATTTGTTACATTCTCAACTCAGTTTTCCAAAATGAAGTTTCTAGACTGACTTTTCCGCTTTTACTGAGATTACTTCTCCATGTGGAACTCTACTACTACATGTGATGTCAATGTTCCATATAAACGAGCATGCAAGTATTCTGGATCTTTATGTGCATGACAAACTTTTAATGTTTGTTGGGGGCCAAGCATCATCCTAAGTGTTTGAAGAGTATGAAACCATTTACTGCTTACATTAATATTTTAAGCTTGGTGCTTTTGTGATTCCCATTTCATGGATGAATGAACTGTGGCATAGATGGGTCACTTAACTACCCAAGGCCACAGGGACAGTGAGAATTGGGCCAGGGTGTGGCCCCACGCTGTCCACCTCTGGGACCCCCTTTGCCTATTGCTGTACCTCTGTGTGGAAGAGGGAAACCTTCTGAAGTGCATAGTCCCAATGATGTTTTATTTTTTCTTAGGAGTGACTGGGTGACCTCCTATAAGGTCATGGTGAGCAATGACAGCCATACGTGGGTCACTGTTAAGAATGGATCTGAGACATGGTGAGTCCCCTCTGACCACGCCCTGAGGATCTGGCTTCAGGCTCTCCAGAGAGAGAGGCGGTGGACACCCAGCCAGTGTTTGCACCTAACTGTTGGCTGATTCTGTGCCAACTCAAACCAACCATCCAGAGTGATGGACAATGACCCCCCTTTCCATGTGCTCATGCTCAGAACCATGTGGTCCGCATTCAGGGCTCGTGTAAAAGTCAGAGTTGCTGCGATGTGGTATATTCCGCAGGTCACAGGTCAGCCCTGGAAGACCAGTGGCATGCGGGTTATGTGGGTGCCCAGATGGCTCTTCAGTTATAATAGTTCCTGAACTTACCTTACTTACCTGGCCTTTCAGCTCCATGCCTCCCACCAAGCTTGCCAGTTCTGACCCTGTCGCCCTCTTCCTTGGGTTCTCAAGTGCGAGTTCCTATCACGGTACAGTGCCTTACACAACCTGCCTGCAGCCTCTGTTTTGACCTTCGTTCCCATTCTCAGCCCCCACCCCTGCCTTGTACCCACTCCTCTGTGTTCCAGTAAAAGTGAGGTGGCTGCTCTTCCACTGAATCCAATGTCTGAGCTCCTCCAGCCATCACTTCCTTTTCTCTAGCATCCCTCCCGTTCCTGCATCTTGAGTTTTCCTTCAAGGCCAATTCAAATGGCACCTCATCCCCAAAGCTTCACCTGGTCCTTTCCTTCTTCAGAAATCCCAAAGCTCTGTGGCGGTCTCTCTGCCATGACACTAATAGATTTCACCTATGATATCTAAGTTTAACCCTCCTCCTCCTCACCGCTCCACCCCCATTAGATGGGTGCTTCCTGAGGGCAGGGTCCAGGCCTGATCCATTTCTCCTCCCCCTTCCCCTCCCCCAAATGCCAACCTCACATTTGGGTGTGCCTTAATGAAATCTTGCGGACTGAGTGAATTACTGACTCTTTCATGACTTGATAATCAGGCTCTAAAAGAGTCTCCTTTTCCCCCTTGTGCATAAATAGGTATTTGAAGGAAACAGTGAAAAGGAGATCCTGTACTGAATGAGCTGCCCGTCCCCATGGTGGCGCGCTACATCCGCATAAACCCCCAGTCCTGGTTCGATAATGGGAGCATCTGCATGAGAATGGAGATCCTTGGCTGCCCGTTGCCAGGTGGGTCTGCCCTTCTGTGCTTCCTGTAGGGAGGGAATGCCTGTGGAAGACAGGTGCTTAGCTAGCAAGGTGAATAAAAATAAGCCACACAGTCTTTTTCTCATCTAAGAAAACTACCACGTCTATTGCAGAATATTTAGAAAACATAGGTAAACAAAAAAGAAAATGAAAGTCTCCCAGAACAACACTCAGAAACACTGAGCATTTGGGGTATTAAGGTAACATGCCAACTGTGGTTTTGCCCACTGGGACTTTAAGATGATGCTGACTTCAAGGTTGAAAATTCATCCAGCGCTGCTGCTCAGAAGCAGGCAAAAAATTGCATAAATTTTTTTTGGTAACGTGATTAGTTGCCCTTGAGTGCTCTTGCCATGCTGGTTACAGGACATGGCAGAAGTTAATTTCAAACTTGACCGTGTACATAGTCTTGTTCTGTTTACATAGTGAAGCCTCTTTCTGTTTAAGTAGCTTCACTTGGTTGCCTGTATCTCTGGGTGCTTGTTCCTTTAGGTTGTGTTCCCCTTGCCCTGATTTCACATGATGGAATTGGGTGTAATTCCAGGGTGGAAGGAAATAAAGGGCTTGAACTAACATGCGCTTTTTGCATGTGGACCTTTGCTGGTGTCTGCCCTGGACAAGCTAATCTGGTCTGGCTTGCAGCTCTGTCGGCCTTTCAGAACCTAGGGGTTTGTGCCTGTATGGAGCCTTCTGTGGGCTTCCCTGGTGTCTCAGATGTTAAGAATCTGCCTGTGATGCAGGAAACCTAGGTTCAGTCCCTGGGTCAGGAAGATCCCCTGAAGAAGGGCATGGCAACTCACTCCAGTATCCTTGCCTGGAAAATCCCATGGACAGAGGAGCCTGGTGGGCTAGAGTCCTTGGTATCACAACTGAGCTACGGACACTGCTACTATTTACTGGAGCCTTTTGTGGCGGCTTCTTCATCCTCACCAGACATCTCCAGGGCAGGAAGCTGGCCTCCAGAACATTCCTAAGGCCCTTCACCAGAGCCTCTGGGAATTTCTGCCTCCTGTCCATCCACAGCCAGGCCACAACAAACAAGGAGCACAGCTTTGGGTTATCTCTCCTATGCTTCCTCCTTCAGGGAAGTCTCAGCATTCTTGTCTTATCTGAAACTCAAGCCTTACTATCTCTGGATTCCCCCTGCCAGGAGGAGGGGTACCATGAGCTCTGAAGCTCTCAGGTGCTTCTATATCCATCATGCTATTTTTATAGCCATCCCACCCCCCATCGTGAACTTTCTGAGTTTTCAGAGCGTATTTCGTATCATTTATTGCTTTTCCCTCAACCCTCTGATATCCATGATCTTGCTTTGCCAAGTATGAATTTACTCAAAACAAACTCTGTGTTGTTGAGAAAGACAAGTCTGCTCACATGCCATCTACTTACCTTCCCACCAGACAGATTCTTTGTTCCTTACTTGTACTTACTAGATTATAAACTTTTTTCATGTCACTAACACTATTGGAGACCATCTATCTTGTGGGTTTTATCCACCATATCTCAGGTTTTCAAACTGCCTCTTATAGTTGGAAATTCAGTTGTTTGATTGGAAAATTGGAAATATAGTCAGAAAATCAGTTTGATTCTTAAGAATTTCACAGTGGACGTCTTCATTTCTGTGTCATTGTGCATGTCCAAAGTTATTGGGTGAATTATGGGATTATTGCTTAAATTAGATGATGGTACAAAAGACCCTGATGCTGGTAAAGACTGAAGGCAGGAGAAGGGGACGACAGGGGATGAGATGGTAGGATGGCATCACTGATTTAATGAACATGAGTTTGAGCAAACTCTAGGAGATGGTGAAGGACAGGGAAGCCTGGCATGCTGCAGTCCATGGGGTCATAGAGTCGGACAAGAGTCCTTGGTATCACAACTGAGCTACGGACACTGCTACTATTTACTGGAGCCTTTTGTGGCGGCTTCTTCATCCTCACCAGACATCTCCAGGGCAGGAAGCTGGCCTCCAGAACATTCCTAAGGCCCTTCACCAGAGCCTCTGGGAATTTCTGCCTCCTGTCCATCCACAGCCAGGCCACAACAAACAAGGAGCACAGCTTTGGGTTATCTCTCCTATGCTTCCTCCTTCAGGGAAGTCTCAGCATTCTTGTCTTATCTGAAACTCAAGCCTTACTATCTCTGGATTCCCCCTGCCAGGAGGAGGGGTACCATGAGCTCTGAAGCTCTCAGGTGCTTCTATATCCATCATGCTATTTTTATAGCCATCCCACCCCCCATCGTGAACTTTCTGAGTTTTCAGAGCGTATTTCGTATCATTTATTGCTTTTCCCTCAACCCTCTGATATCCATGATCTTGCTTTGCCAAGTATGAATTTACTCAAAACAAACTCTGTGTTGTTGAGAAAGACAAGTCTGCTCACATGCCATCTACTTACCTTCCCACCAGACAGATTCTTTGTTCCTTACTTGTACTTACTAGATTATAAACTTTTTTCATGTCACTAACACTATTGGAGACCATCTATCTTGTGGGTTTTATCCACCATATCTCAGGTTTTCAAACTGCCTCTTATAGTTGGAAATTCAGTTGTTTGATTGGAAAATTGGAAATATAGTCAGAAAATCAGTTTGATTCTTAAGAATTTCACAGTGGACGTCTTCATTTCTGTGTCATTGTGCATGTCCAAAGTTATTGGGTGAATTATGGGATTATTGCTTAAATTAGATGATGGTACAAAAGACCCTGATGCTGGTAAAGACTGAAGGCAGGAGAAGGGGACGACAGGGGATGAGATGGTAGGATGGCATCACTGATTTAATGAACATGAGTTTGAGCAAACTCTAGGAGATGGTGAAGGACAGGGAAGCCTGGCATGCTGCAGTCCATGGGGTCATAGAGTCGGACACAGCTGAGCAATTGAACAACAGCAAGAGGTGGGATTGCTGGTGGGAAAGCAGTGTGTGTTTTCAAGGCTGGTCCAGAGAAAACGTGAAGGGCTCCCAGTGTGGGACCCGGGCCCCCTTCTGTGGCTCATTCATCCTGGAGTGGTGATCACAGAGCCCACCCACTGCCGCTGGGGTCCTGCAGGGCTTTGCTGAGCTCACTGCGTCTGCAGACACAGACCCAGGCAGGGGACTGTGAGGCCAGCTTTGTGCCTGGTTGCTCAGCACGGCCTCACTCTGCTTGCTTTAAAGGGCAGGGTCATGGTTTCTCTCTGAGGGCAGGAATTCATCTGTTGTTGGTTAAGGGCAGAGGGCAGCCTGTGAGAGTCTCATGAAATAAATATTTTCCTGTGAAGTTATTCTTAGTGTGTGTGTGTTTGAAGACAGGTCCTGGGGGCAATTTAAACACAGAGACAGAGCTACAGTGTGCAATCTGGACAGGTTTCAAATGTGGCCTTGGAGTGGTTCTGTTTTCCAACCCCACATATTTAAGGCCATTTTTCTTCTAGAAGTTACTTAGCAGTCTGCCTGGAGAGGAGCTGGCCTTTGTACATGCCACTGGTGGTGGTCACATCTGAGGTCCTGGGGTGGTCCTGGGGTGGTCCAGGGGTCCCCACAGCCATGTGGGTAGGTGAGTCTTGCTCAGTTGCCTTGCTGTCGACATGGTTCCTTTGTGCAAGTTAATGAGACCAGAGGCAGAGGTGACCCAACCAAATCCATCACTCAGCCCAGCATGACTTTGTGCTGGTAATGCAATCACCCAGCATCTGTTCTTCCTGAAACTCTTGTTTATGAAAAATTCATTTACCTCTGCTTCTGCTTCTCTTTGTTCTGTTCTCACTGTCTTCCTGCAAACCCTCAGGTTGAGGCAGAGGGAGGGGAAGATGCTTTTTAAGTCTTCATGAATAATGTTTCTAGAAATTTTTGAACTAGAACATGAATTACCCTATACACGGCCAACTCGTTAGCAAAGACCCTGATGCTGGGAAGGATTAAAAGCAGGAAGAGAAGGGGATGACAGAGGATGAGATGGTTGGATGGCATCACCAATTCAATGGACATGAATTTGAGCAAATTCCGGGTGATGGTGAAGGACAGGGAAGCCTGACATGCTGCATGCTGACACGCAAAGAGTGGGACACGACTGAGTGACTCAACAACAACAACAAAAATAAAAAAAGCTCAAAACTAATAGAAAAGGGAGAGGGTTGTTTAATGGTTATAGTGTCAGTTTTGTAAGATGAGAATGTTCTAGAGATCTGTTTCTACACAGTATGAACATATGTAATGCTACTCAACTGTACTCTTAAACATGGTTAATCAGAGGGTTTCCTGGACTCAGGTGAGCAGCCTGGTAAAGATGCTGTGAGGTGGGGTTATATGAGATGGGCCAGAGATAAGCATGAATGATGGTGCAGATGCTGTGAGGTCACGTTACACGAGATGGGGTGGAAGATACATGGACCATGGGCTGCACCCTCCTCGGAGCCACGTGGAGCTGTGGGGTTGATGCTTTCACTGACAGTAATGACCTGGGGTCAAAACAAGCTCTGCCAGGGGTCCACATCTCCCCTTGTTCCTCTTGGAGCAAACTTGTCATAAGAACAGTCACATGGCGTTAGACAAGCACAGCTTCTTCTCCTTAGGGAGCCGAGCACCTTGTGGAAGGGGTTTGGTGCTCTTTGCACTGCTGCCGGGTCATCTCTGCTCAGGACTCTCTGTCAAGGCATCAGGGCTTAGGGTGACCGTAAGGCTGTGAGTGAAAGTGAAAGTGTTAGTCACTTAGTTGTGTCCAACCCTGTGTGACCCCATGGACTGTAGCCCGCCAGGCTCCTCTGTCCATGGGATTCTCCAGGCAAGAATACTGGAGTGGGTTGCCATGCCTTCCTCCAAGGGATCTTCCCTGCTGGGGTCCAGATCCAGGGTAATTCGAAGCGAGGATGGAGTCGATGATTAAAGAGAGAATAATTAGAAATTTAAAGAGAGATTAGAAGAGAATAATGTAGTGAAAAGTGGAGGAGAAAAGATACTTATTTTCCTTGGTTTACACAGAAAGCTAATAAAGTCTCAGGACAAGAAACTTGCACTGTCTATGGTAGGCCACAGGTGCCTGCTTGAATAGTGGAGGGTGCCCCGCCTTGGGCTCCCTCTCACATGGGTCTTAGAAGCCTGGGCAAATAAGTAGACAGGAGAGCCTCTGCGTTCCAAGGGATCAGCCTGAAAAAGAGAGGGAGGGAGAGGGAGAAAGAGAGAGAGTTGACATGGGGGAGGCCAAGCTTCTGTAAAAACCCCTATAACTTTATTTTCAAAAGGTGCTTATATATCCTAAGTTTTACATACTGGAAGATACAGAGTCATGCAGGGGCAGCAGTCCTGACCCTTATGATACCAGGCTTTCTTTCTTCGTATCTTTCCGTATACAAAAGGTCTCAGGTGGGTTACATTATCTTCTGGCCAGGAGGCCTGTTAGCACTTTATGGCTCTCTTCCTTAATGAATGTTAATCTCATTTTCCCGGAAGTGTTTTTCTTTAATCTGTACCACCCTCAAAGCACTAAATAAAGTTACATCCCTGTAGAACAAAGGTGCAGTGGGTTATCACAAAGAAGGTACTTAACTCAAAGATCTAATGTTGCCAATACCAGGGCTACTGCCTGTTTTTTCTACATGCCAACTATATCAACAAATAAAAGATTTGAAAACTTGGCAGCTAGTATTGGCTCAACAATGAAACCCTTAATCAGTCCTATTCTAATGATTTTACATTCCTAGGATGCTTTAAGCTTCCTGTGCCTCCCGAGGTCGGGAGGCTGTGAGCAATCACATGTGTAGTTGTAAAAGGTCTGGACAGACCTGTCAGGCACGTTAGAAAGCTACCAGGGGGAGCTGAGCTGAGATATTCCTTTTATTTGCAGGAGACTGTTAGCTGGAGCTCTAAGTTAACTTTTTCCAGAAAAAGGTGGTGGGGGATAGCCCTCTGTTAATGTCAGAGGAGTTGGTAAAAGGCATAATATAGTAAAGCAGACAGATTTTGATTCTGGGGGTAGATGCTTGAGAAAATCCAGTGGGGGGGGGGCCCTGAGGCCTGATCCTGTCTTTGTGTTTTATCAGGCCCCCTTCCTCATGACCTTTGCCATGAGCAGGATTCTCCATGCTGGCTCCTGGCACTTCCCTACCCAGGCACTGGGCCCAGGTCTCCTGCCTTGCAGACAGGGAAGCTATAGGTAGTGGGCATTTCCCTGGGTGAGGGGCTGGCCTCGTGGCAGGGAAGGAAAAGGGCTGCGGTGGCTGCATTCTCGTGTCCTGTTAGTCCTCAGAGAGCACTTTGAGGTCAGCCGTTGTTTTCCTTTTTAAATGAGGTGAAACTAGTGTAACATGGAATTAAACATTTTAAAGCACACAGTTCAGTACTACTTAGTGTACTCATAAGACGGTGTGATCGCTGGCTCTCTCTGGTTTCAGAACTTTGTCAGGGACCCCAAAACACCCTGGACTCACTGAGTAACCACTTTCGAATCCCCTTTCTCCATCTCTGGGTAACCTCTAATCTGCAATGTCTGTGAAGCCACCTGTTCTGGATAAAGTACATCATGAGCTCAGGAACTGTAGATAGCAGTGAGCCCCTGGTCCAGCAAAGGTAGCCTTTCCTCTCCCAGTTGAGAACTCCCTCCCATCAAGCAAGATCCCAGCCCCCCAGAGCAGCAAACAGCTGAGCGGAACGGTCCAAGAGCTGGGGTGTTCCCTTGGATGTCCACTAATGGGGTTTCTTCTGCGATCATGACCATCCTATGGAGTACACTGGTGCTGGATTTGGGAGAAGAGCGTGTCCATGTCATTGAGGAGCCAGGGATGTTCAAGGTGTGGAGTCATTTCCAGAGCTGGCATAACTCAGTACCAAAAAGTGGGTGGCTTTGGATAACAGAGTTATTATCTCAGTTCTGGAGGCGAGGAGTCCAAGATCAAGGCAAAGTGGGGCGGTTTCTTTGAGAGGCTGTGCGGCGGCCTCCCCCGTGGGCTGCTGTGGTTTGCTGTCTGATTCTGATGCTCCCCAGCTTGTGGGCACCTTGCCCCCATTGCCCCCTGCATCACACATGATTTCCCCGAGTGCTTCTCTCTGCGCTCACCTCTCCGCTTTGGATAGACGCAATCCCAGTGGAATGGGGCCCACCCTAAGCCCCTTATTTATACCCAATGAGCTCTGTGAAACCCCTCTCTTCATATAAGGTCCCGTTCTAAGGTCCTGGGGGTCAGGACTCCAACATACCTCTTTGGGCCAGGGACATCACTCAGCCCAAAATGGGCTGAATGAGTAGACCTGTTGGGATGGAGAGGGATTTTGAGTCATTGAGTAAGAGAAGTGAAGGGGGGAGGAGGTTGTAGACTCCACGATCCCCATCTGGAGTGAGTTTATTCCCGTAACTAAGGTGTTCCAGAAGGAATAAGCTGGTTTTCAGTACATCTGATGCATGAAGCCAGCCACATGAAAGGAAGCAGGAGGCTGATTCCCCAAGGCACCATCTGTGAGAATAAGGTCTTGCAGACTGAATCAGGACTTCTGTTTCAAATGTCGGAAGTCCTACTCAAATTCGCTGAAGTGAGGAGGGGGAGAAAAGGAAAATTTTAGTTCACAGGAATAAAAGTTTCAGAGGTAGATGTGACTCTGGCTTCAGGCAAGAATGGGTCGACAGTCTCGGGGCCATCTTGGTGTAGTCAGGGCTCCTCTCCTCACCAGCTTGCAGGCAGGGAGCTTGGCCACTAACAACCCAAACTCATCTACCATGTGAGTTGACTCCGGCAGGAGGTCCTCCTCCTATGGCTCTGGAGGGAAAACCATCTTTTGAGCCCAGCTTGTATCCTGGGATTGTCTCTGAGCCAGTGGCTGTGGCCAGAACATGTGTATTTTCACGGGCTGGACCTGGGTCACATGCCCATCCCTGTGAGTGTTGGGTGAGGCTGTTCCATCAGAAGCATCTGGGATAGATTCTTCACAGGAGATAGGGATTCTTTTATCCACAGAAGGAAAAAGAGGACAGTGGGTTTGGCTGAATAATGGGGTGTGCCTGCAAACTCTGGGCCCCAGGGTGGAGTGGCTGGGTTTGGTTCTCACTTATACCTACAGTGTTGAGCTCCTAAGAGGGTCTCTGTAAAACTTCATCCAATCAGAATAAGCAGACAAGTAAAGAAGTTTTTGTACAAAAGGTGGAAGGTGGAAGGTTGTGAAAAATGCTCACCTGGGGTTCCAAGACAATTCTGGAACTTGGACCAATATCCTCAGACAAATTGGTTAGTCTCAGGGAAGGAAGGAAGTTACCAAACATGGAGATACTTCATATGTACAGTTCTGAGCTTTCCTTCAGTCCTTTTTAAGAACCTTGAAGGCATAACTTGTGTCTGAAGACAAAAGGGGCATTGCAAGAACAGCTTTAGAAAGAGGTTCTGGGGACTTCCTGGTGGCTCAGAGGTTAAAGCGTCTGCCTGCAGTGCAGGAGACCTGGGTTCGATCCCTGGGTCGGGAAGATCCCCTGGAGAAGGAAATGGCAACCCCCTCCAATATTCTTGCCTGGAGAATCCCATGGACAGAGGAGCCTGGTGAGCTACAGTCCATGGGGTCGCAAAGAGTCGGACACGACTGAGCAACTTCACCTCACCTCACCTCTGGGGACTTGGAGGGTGGTGAATACCTCTTAGGAATCAGCTTGTGGATACATTCAGGGTCAAGTCATATGGAAAATGTGCTTTACCTTGACTTTGAAACCGACAGATTTGGAAGTCAAGGGCAGATGGCTTGCCAGAGAATGCAGTCAGCCTACCTTCCCCAAAGGAGAGAGTTTGGAACAGAGCTGGGGGCCTTTGCTAAACCTGAGTTGCTTTAGCTTCTTTTCTGAACAGAGTACCAGCTTGCTCCCCTTCCCCTATCTCTGCATACATTATTTGCTTCTAATAGTGTTATTGGAAACCCTTTTGTGATCATTAAAAGCCACTTTTTTGGCTTTCAGATCTGTGTGTGGTTTTCAACCTGTTGCCAGCCTTTAAGGGAACCCCAGGGCTGGTTCCACGTGGCAGTCACACCCTGTGGCCCAGGGATGCAGACAGGTAGCTGGCTCAGGTGACCTCAGCGTGTGTGATATTGCTGGCAGTGTCCTCTGTACTTTAACACGGTGCCACTCAAACTTCTGGATGTTTTAAAATTGTGCATTCTGATTTAGTAGGCATAGGCTGGATCTTGCAAGCAGCTGGTGTTGCTGGTCTGTGGCCTTGTTTGGTGGCACAAATTGGGACTCTCTGCTCCTAACCCCACTGGGAACAAGTGATCCTCTTTCCATCACCTGCTACGGACACCACCTGCAAATTGTCCTTGGTGCCACTCAGATCAGATGCCTGCTGTGGTTCTAGCTTTGGTCACATGGTTCCTAAGTTCATAGGTTGACCTGTCTAAAGTACCACGTGCTCTCTACATTGCAAGGAGACTTAACCTGGTCAGGATGCCTGGCTGCATGGAGATGGAGGTGGAGGCCATGGGCCTGGCTGAGGCTCTGTAGACCTCACAGCTTTTTGTCAGGTCAGGAGGGAGTCCTCAGGGCCCACAAGATGGTCCTTTCCCCCTTGTCCTTCTTCTGGCTCTTCCTGCTCTCTCTTCCCTCCTTTCTTCTGAGTGTTCTTTGTTTTTTTTTTTTTTGGGGGGAATTATATAAGCAGTATCAGCTTATAAGAATTAAAGAAAGAAGGCAGTTTATACAGAAGAGAATCAAGTCAAGAATAGATGTCTCCTCCCCAGTCCCCAGAGGTCACCACTGTTAATGCATCCTGATCATGCCTGTTCGGGTGCTTTGTCTTCAGCAACAGAAGCCCAGCCCCCACTGGCTTAGCAGTTCAGGAAATTTTTTATCTCATGTGATTGAAAGTCCCAGGGGAGGCTGATGGGAATCTAGGGTTGATTCACTCAGTAACTACTGAGGTTCTCTTCTCACGCTCTCCTCTGTGCCATTAAAGGTCTTCCCTTCAGTCCAGACTAGTAAGAGTGGCCAGGGGTGCTGTGCTCTGATTGGCTTAGACCAGTCATGTCGTACCCCTGCAGCTGAGGGCGTGAAGTCAGTTTCCTAGAAGCAGAGAAGCGGGGATTCCCAACAACACAGGGCTCCTGTTAGGAAGGATGGAAGCGGACTGCTTGTTGGGTGAGCAACTGATAGTGTCCACTGCACTTTTAGAAATTTCCATGCAGTTGTGATGTTCACTTTTGAATTCATTTATTCATTCACTATCCCTTCCTTCTTTTAGCATGACAGTTTGCCAGACACTAATAATAACAATGTTATATTATTAATATATATAATGCATATATTATAATAACTTGTTAATAGCAACTTATTAACATTGTTAATAAAATAACAGTGGCATCACCAACTCAATGGACAGGAGTTTGAGCAAGCTCTGGGAGATGGTGAAGGGCAGGGAAGCCTGGCATGCTGCAGTCCGTGGGGTCACAGTAAGTCAGACATGACTGAGCGACTAAACAACAAGTACTAACAATGAATCTGTGAGGGAGGTACCACTGTTCCCTGTTTATGGGTGAAAACAGTAAGGAAAACCTGCTCTAGTGACTTATCCAAGGTCATGCAGCTCATGAGTAGAAGAGCAGAGATCGGAACCCAGGCATTCTGGCTCCAGGTCTGTGCTTTCCCCACTAGGTCACTTCTGACTCTTAAAATGCTTCTTGACATTTGGCTCTTTCACCTGTGCGAATGCTAGAAGCTGGAGGTTGGGCTATGTCCCCACATGAATCAGGCCCCTAAGAGAGCCACCGTAAGTAAAGGAATGATGTGGATGAATTCAAAACCGTATTTCTGTCCCTAGATCCGAATAACTATTATCACCGACGGAATGAAATGACCACCACTGATGACCTAGATTTTAAGCACCACAACTATAAGGAGATGCGTCAGGTAAGACTCAGGTTTGTCAAAGGGAAATCTGTCCTGTGCCCAGGAGCTTATAGGTGTTTGTGTTTTTGTGGTTTGTTGAGGCCACACTTAATCTTGTGATTTCAAGGTTAAGAATGCCTTGTTGGGGTTGGGGGTGCCCAGAGAAAGCCTCTCTTTCCAGCAGGTGATTGAAGCAGAATTCGAACCCAAACTTCCTGATATAGTACTTCAGCTCTTCCTCCTGCCCTGTTGGTGGAAAGTTGGTGCAGCCACTCAAGAAAACAGTATGAAGTTTTATTCAAAAACTAAAAATAGAGCTATACTGTATGACCCAGCAGTCCCATACCTGGGTATATATTCAGAGAAAATGAAAATTTTAATTTGAAAAGATTCATGTGTCCCAATGTTCATAGCCATGTGTTCATCAACAGATGCTTGGCTTTAAAAGATGTGGTATATATATATGCAATGGAATATTAGCCATAAAAAAAGAATGAGCATTGCCATTTGCAGCAACATGGATGAATTAAGAAAAAATTATCCTTACTGAAGGAAGTCAGGCAGAGAAAGGCCAGTGTTATGACACCACTTGTATATGGAATAAAAAATAGCACGAACGATTTTATGTGCAAAATAGAAACAGACTCACAGACATAGAGAACAAACTGTGGTTACTAAGGGAGAAAGGGAGGGTTGGAAGGATACATTAGGAGTGTGGGATGAGCGGATCCAAATTACTGTATATAAAGCAGATAAGCAACAGGATTCACTGGATAGCACAGAGAGTTACAGTCAGTATCTTGTAATGATCTATAATGGAAAATAACATATACATTATATATACATATATATATATATGTGTGTGTATGTATGTATGTATGTATCAGAGAAGGCAATGGCACCCCACTCCAGTACTCTTGCCTGGAAAATCCTATGGATGGAGGAGCCTGACAGGCTGCAGTCCATGGGGTTGCTAAGAGTCGGATATGACTGAGCGACTTCCCTTTCACTTTTCACTTTCATGCATTGGAGACAGAAATGGCAACCCACTCCAGTGTTCTTGCCTGGAGAATCCCAGGGACAGGGGAGTCTGGTGGGTTGCTGTCTATGGGGTCGCACAGAGTCGGACACGACTGAAGCGACTTAGCAGCATATATATATAAATCACTTTGTTGTACTCCTAAAACTAACATGATATTGTAAGTCAAGTATACTTTAATTAAAAAGATACTATAGTTCTGAAGAATCCCCGTGGGCTTGAGAGGTAACACTGATTCAAGGACATTAGTCATGTGCAGAGTGGGAGAAGAAGAAGAATCTAGAATGCTAGTGATGGTAACAGCAGGAAGCGCTCACGCAGCACCTGCATCTATTTCCCTATGTTAGGAGTTTACGTGTGTTAACCTAGTCAGTCTCTCTAACCGCCCTGGGAGTGCAAGATTATTGTTGTTATTATCTTACTGATGGAGAAACTGAGTCACTGAGGGAATATATAACACCCCCTTGTTATTCTGATTCTCTGATTCTCAGTATTAGAATCACTGGAAGAAATCTGAAAAAATACCTATACTTGAAACCTGCCTCAGGCCAATTGAAGTAGAATCCTTAGGAAAAGGGACGGGGGATCTGAAGTTTTAATGAAAGCTCTGCTTGCGATTCTGATATACAGGGAGGTTTCAGAACAGCTGGTTGATACTTTTATGACTATTAATGCTTTGGTAATGTTAGGAGGAAAAGACATTACAGATGAGATTGTCCTCAAACATAAATACAGAAACCAGGTACTCCAGAAGTAAGTCAGAAAGAGGAAAGCAAATATCATATACTATATGATAAATATATATGGGATCCAGAAAAGCGGTACTGATGAACCTATTTGCAAGGCAGGAATAGAGACTCAATAGAGAACAGACTTACAGACACAGTGGAGAAGAAGAGGGTGGGACTAATTGAGAGAGTGGCGTTGGAATATATACATTACCGCGTGTGAAATAGACAGGTGGTGGGAAGTTGCCGTATAGTGCAGGGAGCCCAGCCTGGTGCTCCGTGACAGCCTGGAGGGGTGGGATGTTGTGGGAGGTGGGAGTGGGAGGGAGGTTCAAGAGGAATGGGACATGTGCATGCTTGTGGCTGACTGGCGTTGACGTACGGCAGAAACCAACACAGCATCATAAAGCAATTATCTTCCAGTTAAAAATAAAAACTACGAAGAAAGAAACGTAATTAAAAAAATAAACATCTCCACGATAATTAAAAACAAAATAAGAAAGAAAGAAACCAGGTACCCCTGAGCTGTTGCCAGCATTTGCACACTGGGTGTGGAAGGGGGCGTGGACCAAGCATTTAGTAGGTGGGGTTGAAACAGCAGCCCAGTGCAGTAATGCTTTGTTTGAAATCCCTGTTCAGCATGCGCCCAGCCTCGTGCTACAAAGCTCAGGGAAGTGCTGGCAAGTGGAGAAGTCCTTAGATATCGAAGAATCTGCCGAAAGAGAGCAGAGAAATAGACTCACAAAGGTGTTTAAGGAACAAGTGTTCTCCAAAGGCCAAGAGAGCATGGCTCAAAGCGAGGGCTCAGAGGTGCCAAGGGAGGGGGCCAGCCTCCACACGAGGGCAGGAGACTTCCCTGAGGTCAGAGCAATTAGGTGGCGCCACATGGGCCCTCTGCCTCAACACAGGGAACCAACAAACCTGGGTTCATCCTGATGTCATTTAATCTGAGATCCTCACACACAGCTTCTAGACACCTGTCAGCACAGATGTGGAGGTGGGATGTGCTAAGGAGATTGTCTTGCTGTCTGGCTCTGCAGAAGCGAGGCTAATATGCTCGGACTTGAGTCTGAGTCATCCCTGCCACTCTCCATCTCCGGGTGTTGATGTGACTCCGCTCAACCTTCCGTTTTATGAAGCATTTGTGTCTTGACTCAGCTTTGCTCAGTGGGCATCTCAGGACATCTGTGTGCCCAGAAATTAGGCAAATATAAACTCAGCTGGTACAGTTAATGTCAAAAGCAACCTATCTAAATGCATTGTAAAACGAGCTCACTGCACAGAGAGTCTGGTATCTTTAAACAGTTGTCCCACATGGAGGATGAGGGCTCTTCTCATATGAAAGAGCTAATGGATGTGTTTCGTTACCCTGAGGGACTGTGGTCCCCATCATTTGGTAGATATCAGAGCTAAAAGGAACCTGGGAAGGCAACCGACTCCTGCAGGAGACAGTGGGTGACCACTCCAAGGTTCCCAGACCCTGCAACTGGAAACTGTCCTGGGGGGCATCTATCAATCCCGAAGTGTTCAGGCCAGAAGTGGCTTGCCATTTGGATTCCTGGCTCCTGGGGATGGGAGAGAAGCCAGCACTTTTAGCAATACCCTGTAGGGAGACTACTAAATGACTGCAGAAATCTTTCTACTTCAAGCAGGGGGACAATGTTAGTTTATCCTAGTACTGAGAGAGACATTTGCAAAAAACATAAAAATGAGAAGCAGATGCAGGAGCAGGGAGTGAAAAGAGAAAACAGAACAGCTGTTGCTTTGGAAGGGAAAATCATGAGAATGTGAGCGACTCATGGGGGAATTCTTCCTGGAGCACTGGCTTATAAGACACTGTGCTTCCCAAAAGGGAGCCCCCCAGGGGGCTTGGGAGGGGAGGGGAGAGGGCAGCGAGGAGGCTGGAGGCAGTCACAGGAACACTGATACTGTGAGACAGAGTGACTTAATTGCTCTGAGCACTGAAAGGACTTCACACCTCATGTAACCATTTATAATCGCTTGGTCATCTCTGTGTCTGCATGGACATTTACCTTTCACCTTCATTTGGGACCATGAGGGCAGACACTCAATCTTCTTAAATCGTGAAGTGTGCGGGATTGGTTGTTGTTGCGGGGAGATAGGTTGGGGACAGGATTGAGAGGTGGCTGGTGCTGTTGGCTGTGGTTGGGAAGGGATGGGGCTGCAGGTAAGGCCAGCTGTGGTCCAGGGCCTGTGGCAGGAAGAGAGAGAAGGAGCGGGGGGCTTCCCAGCAAGGACAGCGGTGCAGGACCATGGAGGTGGGAGTGTTGGCACCCCACCAGCTCTCTTTTGGTTCTGATTTCCAGGGCAGCTAAGGATGGTCCTGGGCAGCAGGCTGTGGGACCGCTGAGCTCTTGACCATGGGGGTGGCAATGGTGGCAGCAAGCCAGGGCAGGACCGCAGGTTTGCAGACGCAGACCAGCCCAGCTTGGCGCCCATGGGACACCTCCTACATTGGCTCTCTCTGAAATTCCTCCCTCTGGAATTCCTTTTCACTTGATCCAGACACAGCAAATGAGTTAAGATGATAGAAGAGGACTTTTTCTCTTCTCACTTTCTTCTTTATTTTTTAATCCATTGGATAAACAACATTGGATTCATATCAAATGCAAACCAAAAATCTCAAGGTTAATCCTCCATGAACCCACGGCTTTCATCCCTACTCCGTTTCTCTCCTGGGTTTGCGTTTCTATGTTCACAGAA
>SJYC01117499.1:0-26332 GCA_006408675.1 Madoqua kirkii
CAGTTTGCCGGACACTAATAATAACAATGTTATATTATTAATATATATAATGCATATATTATAATAACTTGTTAATAGCAACTTATTAACATTGTTAATAAAATAACAGTGGCATCACCAACTCAATGGACAGGAGTTTGAGCAAGCTCTGGGAGATGGTGAAGGGCAGGGAAGCCTGGCATGCTGCAGTCCGTGGGGTCACAGTAAGTCAGACATGACTGAGCGACTAAACAACAAGTACTAACAATGAATCTGTGAGGGAGGTACCACTGTTCCCTGTTTATGGGTGAAAACAGTAAGGAAAACCTGCTCTAGTGACTTATCCAAGGTCATGCAGCTCATGAGTAGAAGAGCAGAGATCGGAACCCAGGCATTCTGGCTCCAGGTCTGTGCTTTCCCCACTAGGTCACTTCTGACTCTTAAAATGCTTCTTGACATTTGGCTCTTTCACCTGTGCGAATGCTAGAAGCTGGAGGTTGGGCTATGTCCCCACATGAATCAGGCCCCTAAGAGAGCCACCGTAAGTAAAGGAATGATGTGGATGAATTCAAAACCGTATTTCTGTCCCTAGATCCGAATAACTATTATCACCGACGGAATGAAATGACCACCACTGATGACCTAGATTTTAAGCACCACAACTATAAGGAGATGCGTCAGGTAAGACTCAGGTTTGTCAAAGGGAAATCTGTCCTGTGCCCAGGAGCTTATAGGTGTTTGTGTTTTTGTGGTTTGTTGAGGCCACACTTAATCTTGTGATTTCAAGGTTAAGAATGCCTTGTTGGGGTTGGGGGTGCCCAGAGAAAGCCTCTCTTTCCAGCAGGTGATTGAAGCAGAATTCGAACCCAAACTTCCTGATATAGTACTTCAGCTCTTCCTCCTGCCCTGTTGGTGGAAAGTTGGTGCAGCCACTCAAGAAAACAGTATGAAGTTTTATTCAAAAACTAAAAATAGAGCTATACTTATGACCCAGCAGTCCCATACCTGGGTATATATTCAGAGAAAATGAAAATTTTAATTTGAAAAGATTCATGTGTCCCAATGTTCATAGCCATGTGTTCATCAACAGATGCTTGGCTTTAAAAGATGTGGTATATATATATGCAATGGAATATTAGCCATAAAAAAAGAATGAGCATTGCCATTTGCAGCAACATGGATGAATTAAGAAAAAATTATCCTTACTGAAGGAAGTCAGGCAGAGAAAGGCCAATGTTATGACACCACTTGTATATGGAATAAAAAATAGCACGAACGATTTTATGTGCAAAATAGAAACAGACTCACAGACATAGAGAACAAACTGTGGTTACTAAGGGAGAAAGGGAGGGTTGGAAGGATACATTAGGAGTGTGGGATGAGCGGATCCAAATTACTGTATATAAAGCAGATAAGCAACAGGATTCACTGGATAGCACAGAGAGTTACAGTCAGTATCTTGTAATGATCTATAATGGAAAATAACATATACATTATATATACATATATATATATATGTGTGTGTATGTATGTATGTATGTATCAGAGAAGGCAATGGCACCCCACTCCAGTACTCTTGCCTGGAAAATCCTATGGATGGAGGAGCCTGACAGGCTGCAGTCCATGGGGTTGCTAAGAGTCGGATATGACTGAGCGACTTCCCTTTCACTTTTCACTTTCATGCATTGGAGACAGAAATGGCAACCCACTCCAGTGTTCTTGCCTGGAGAATCCCAGGGACAGGGGAGTCTGGTGGGTTGCTGTCTATGGGGTCGCACAGAGTCGGACCCGACTGAAGCGACTTAGCAGCATATATATATAAATCACTTTGTTGTACTCCTAAAACTAACATGATATTGTAAGTCAAGTATACTTTAATTAAAAAGATACTATAGTTCTGAAGAATCCCCGTGGGCTTGAGAGGTAACACTGATTCAAGGACATTAGTCATGTGCAGAGTGGGAGAAGAAGAAGAATCTAGAATGCTAGTGATGGTAACAGCAGGAAGCGCTCACGCAGCACCTGCATCTATTTCCCTACATTAGGAGTTTACGTGTGTTAACCTGGTCAGTCTCTCTAACCGCCCTGGGAGTGCAAGATTATTGTTGTTATTATCTTACTGATGGAGAAACTGAGTCACTGAGGGAATATATAACACCCCCTTGTTATTCTGATTCTCTGATTCTCAGTATTAGAATCACTGGAAGAAATCTGAAAAAATACCTATACTTGAAACCTGCCTCAGGCCAATTGAAGTAGAATCCTTAGGAAAAGGGACGGGGGATCTGAAGTTTTAATGAAAGCTCTGCTTGCGATTCTGATATACAGGGAGGTTTCAGAACAGCTGGTTGATACTTTTATGACTGTTAATGCTTTGGTAATGTTAGGAGGAAAAGACATTACAGATGAGATTGTCCTCAAACATAAATACAGAAACCAGGTACTCCAGAAGTAAGTCAGAAAGAGGAAAGCAAATATCATATACTATATGATAAATATATATGGGATCCAGAAAAGCGGTACTGATGAACCTATTTGCAAGGCAGGAATAGAGACTCAATAGAGAACAGACTTACAGACACAGTGGAGAAGAAGAGGGTGGGACTAATTGAGAGAGTGGCGTTGGAATATATACATTACCGCGTGTGAAATAGACAGGTGGTGGGAAGTTGCCGTATAGTGCAGGGAGCCCAGCCTGGTGCTCCGTGACAGCCTGGAGGGGTGGGATGTTGTGGGAGGTGGGAGTGGGAGGGAGGTTCAAGAGGAATGGGACATGTGCATGCTTGTGGCTGACTGGCGTTGACGTACGGCAGAAACCAACACAGCATCATAAAGCAATTATCTTCCAGTTAAAAATAAAAACTACGAAGAAAGAAACGTAATTAAAAAAATAAACATCTCCACGATAATTAAAAACAAAATAAGAAAGAAAGAAACCAGGTACCCCTGAGCTGTTGCCAGCATTTGCACACTGGGTGTGGAAGGGGGCGTGGACCAAGCATTTAGTAGGTGGGGTTGAAACAGCAGCCCAGTGCAGTAATGCTTTGTTTGAAATCCCTGTTCAGCATGCGCCCAGCCTCGTGCTACAAAGCTCAGGGAAGTGCTGGCAAGTGGAGAAGTCCTTAGATATCGAAGAATCTGCCGAAAGAGAGCAGAGAAATAGACTCACAAAGGTGTTTAAGGAACAAGTGTTCTCCAAAGGCCAAGAGAGCATGGCTCAAAGCGAGGGCTCAGAGGTGCCAAGGGAGGGGGCCAGCCTCCACACGAGGGCAGGAGACTTCCCTGAGGTCAGAGCAATTAGGTGGCGCCACATGGGCCCTCTGCCTCAACACAGGGAACCAACAAACCTGGGTTCATCCTGATGTCATTTAATCTGAGATCCTCACACACAGCTTCTAGACACCTGTCAGCACAGATGTGGAGGTGGGACGTGCTAAGGAGATTGTCTTGCTGTCTGGCTCTGCAGAAGCGAGGCTAATATGCTCGGACTTGAGTCTGAGTCATCCCTGCCACTCTCCATCTCCGGGTGTTGATGTGACTCCACTCAACCTTCCGTTTTATGAAGCATTTGTGTCTTGACTCAGCTTTGCTCAGTGGGCATCTCAGGACATCTGTGTGCCCAGAAATTAGGCAAATATAAACTCAGCTGGTACAGTTAATGTCAAAAGCAACCTATCTAAATGCATTGTAAAACGAGCTCACTGCACAGAGAGTCTGGTATCTTTAAACAGTTGTCCCACATGGAGGATGAGGGCTCTTCTCATATGAAAGAGCTAATGGATGTGTTTCGTTACCCTGAGGGACTGTGGTCCCCATCATTTGGTAGATATCAGAGCTAAAAGGAACCTGGGAAGGCAACCGACTCCTGCAGGAGACAGTGGGTGACCACTCCAAGGTTCCCAGACCCTGCAACTGGAAACTGTCCTGGGGGGCATCTATCAATCCCGAAGTGTTCAGGCCAGAAGTGGCTTGCCATTTGGATTCCTGGCTCCTGGGGATGGGAGAGAAGCCAGCACTTTTAGCAATACCCTGTAGGGAGACTACTAAATGACTGCAGAAATCTTTCTACTTCAAGCAGGGGGACAATGTTAGTTTATCCTAGTACTGAGAGAGACATTTGCAAAAAACATAAAAATGAGAAGCAGATGCAGGAGCAGGGAGTGAAAAGAGAAAACAGAACAGCTGTTGCTTTGGAAGGGAAAATCATGAGAATGTGAGCGACTCATGGGGGAATTCTTCCTGGAGCAAACTAAATGACTGCAGAAATCTTCTACTTCAAGCAGGGGGACAATGTTAGTTTATCCTAGTACTGAGAGAGACATTTGCAAAAAACATAAAAATGAGAAGCAGACGCAGGAGCAGGGAGTGAAAAGAGAAAACAGAACAGCTGTTGCTTTGGAAGGGAAAATCATGAGAATGTGAGCGACTCATGGGGGAATTCTTCCTGGAGCACTGGCTTATAAGACACTGTGCTTCCCAAAAGGGAGCCCCCCAGGGGGCTTGGGAGGGGAGGGGAGAGGGCAGCGAGGAGGCTGGAGGCAGTCACAGGAACACTGATACTGTGAGACAGAGTGACTTAATTGCTCTGAGCACTGAAAGGACTTCACACCTCATGTAACCATTTATAATCGCTTGGTCATCTCTGTGTCTGCATGGACATTTACCTTTCACCTTCATTTGGGACCATGAGGGCAGACACTCAATCTTCTTAAATCGTGAAGTGTGCGGGATTGGTTGTTGTTGCGGGGAGATAGGTTGGGGACAGGATTGAGAGGTGGCTGGTGCTGTTGGCTGTGGTTGGGAAGGGATGGGGCTGCAGGTAAGGCCAGCTGTGGTCCAGGGCCTGTGGCAGGAAGAGAGAGAAGGAGCGGGGGGCTTCCCAGCAAGGACAGCGGTGCAGGACCATGGAGGTGGGAGTGTTGGCACCCCACCAGCTCTCTTTTGGTTCTGATTTCCAGGGCAGCTAAGGATGGTCCTGGGCAGCAGGCTGTGGGACCGCTGAGCTCTTGACCATGGGGGTGGCAATGGTGGCAGCAAGCCAGGGCAGGACCGCAGGTTTGCAGACGCAGACCAGCCCAGCTTGGCGCCCATGGGACACCTCCTACATTGGCTCTCTCTGAAATTCCTCCCTCTGGAATTCCTTTTCACTTGATCCAGACACAGCAAATGAGTTAAGATGATAGAAGAGGACTTTTTCTCTTCTCACTTTCTTCTTTATTTTTTAATCCATTGGATAAACAACATTGGATTCATATCAAATGCAAACCAAAAATCTCAAGGTTAATCCTCCATAACCCACGGCTTTCATCCCTACTCCGTTTCTCTCCTGGGTTTGCGTTTCTATGTTCACAGAATTCACGCAATTTTGATCAGAGTACGGTTAGCCGCTTTGCCCAGATGGTCTCACGTCACGTTGGATCATTAGCCACGTCTCCTGCTGGCTTTGTAATTGTCAGTGGAATGCTGCAGGATGAATCAGAGTTTTGTCAGCTACCTTCCTGCTCTGGAGCTTCGGGATAGCACCCCACTTGTAATGAATAGTGAGAGAGGATGAAACAGCTACAGCCAATGTCATCATGCCTATAACTTACCACTCTTTACGAAAATGTCCTCTGATATATCCCTAGAAACTAAATTACCAGGAACGGGGCTCGCTCTTCTATCTCCTTCAGGACAAGAGGGAAGCAACAGAGACGGGGGGATTCAGTAGCTCCCAGGACATGATTTATTCAGAGATGAGGAAACAGAGTCTTGAGGATGCTAAACATCTTACAAAACCCACTTCCCTCAAGGATAATGCTTCCCTACTGGCCCTTTCTAGACCCTTTCCCTAATTACCCATTATATTAAAAACTAAGGAATAAGATTTTGTTGGGTAAGGTTGCACTTTGGAGGGTCATGAAGCTTGTAAGAGCGAAGACTTTTAGCCCTCGGAGAATCAGTTTTCACTTCCTTTGGGGTGATGTCACCCTTGTTGAGGATGCATACTTTTAAGGCCATCAAGAAAATTCTGTCTCTTCCTCTCACTTTAAACTTCAAGATCCAAACACTTACCAGTAAGACTCAAACTCCAGAATGTTCTTTTTGACTCTTTTCAGGAATAAGCAAGGTGGATCACCAGCTGAGTCTTAAATGTGCCTGTGGCCCCCAGAGAAACATTTCCCTGCATTGCAGGGGCCCACCAGGCTTGGTGGCTCAGATGGTGATGAATTTGCCTGCAATGCAGGAGAGCTGGGTTCGATCCCTGGGTTGGGAAGATCCCCTAGAGAAGGAAAAGGCAATCCACTCCTGCATTCTTGCCTGGAGAATCCCATGGAGTGAGGAGCCTGGTGCGCTACAGTCCATGGGGTTGCACAGAGTTGGACACGACTGAGTGACTTTCACTCACACTTCCTAAAGGGAGTCTCCAAATGCCTGTATTCTCATTCCTGTGTGTAGACAAGATACTTGTGATATCAAAACACCGAGAGGAAACCCTGACTGGTATAAAAATACTGCAGTGGTGTGTGGAGGATGAAGAGGTGACTCTGATGACTCATGGCTGAGAGTCATCCCGTCCTGAGATGCTGTGTCCTTGGCTGACTGCTCATCCTGGGGAATATGCCATTTGTCTTTTTTTTTTTTTCAATGTCAAGGTGGAGATTTCCAGCACAAGGGGGCCTAGTTCTTAAGCAGCTCTTTGAAAGGGGAAGGAGGGTAGGCATTAAATGGCAGCCAAGCTCTGTGCTAATCACCTAGTTAAGGATGAACTGAGTGGCTCTGTGTCTGCAGAACCAGTCATTGATCTGAACGCAGGACAGGGGACCACCAGCTGGCCGGGATTTGGGGAGGTCCACACTGGTAGCGGAGAATGACTGTGCAGTCAGCAGGGACAAGTATGCGAGACCCAGTCGGATAGTGCTTGTGCTGGGGCCGTCCTCCAGAACGGTCCCATGTAAAACAGACCAAAGAGGTGGCAGAGTTGATCTTGACTGCTTTACTGCTCCTTCATGGACAGAGTGCTGGCAAAGTAATGCTCAAAATCTTCCAAGCTAGGCCTCAGCAGTCCATGAACTGAGAAATTCCAGGTCTTCAAGCTGGATTTAGAAAAGACAAGAACCAGAGATCAAAGTGCCAACATCTGATGGATCATAGAAAAAGCAAGTAGAAAAACATCTACTTCTGCTTCATTGACTATGCTAAAAACTTTGACTGTGTGGATCACAATAAACTGTGGAACATTCTTAAAGAGATGGGAATACCAGACCACTTGACCGGTGTCCTGAGAAACCTGTATGCAGGTCAAGGAGCAACAGTTAGAACCAGACATGGAACAACAGACTGGTTCCAAATCAGGAAAGGAGTATATTGTCACCTTGCTTTTAACCTATATGCAGAGTACATCATGTGAAATGCTGGACTGGATGAAGCAGAAACTGGAATCAAGATTGCCAGGAGAAATATTAATAACCTCAGATATGCAGATGACACCTCTCTTATGGCAGAAAGCAAAGAGGAACTGAAGAGCCTCTTGATGAAAGTGAAATAGGAGAATGAAAAAGCTGGCTTAAACTCAACATTCAAAAAGATCATGGCTTCCGGTCCCATCACTTTATGGCAAATAGGTGAAGAAACAATGGAAACAGTGACAGACTTTATTTATTTGGGCTCCAGAATCACTGTGGACAGTGGACTGCAGCCATGAAATTAAAATATGCTTGCTTCTTGGAAGAAAAGCAATGGCAAACCTAGACAATGTATTAAAAAGAAGAGACATTACTTTGACAACAAAAATCCACATGGTCAAAGCTATGGTTTTTCTGGTAGTCATGTATGGATGTGAGAGTTGGAACATGAAGAAGGCTAAGTGCCAAAGAATTGATGCTTTTGAACTGTGGTGTTGGAAAAGACTCTTGAGAGACCTTTGGACTGCAAGGAGATCCAACCAGTCAATCATAAAGGAAATCAACCCTGAATATTCATTTGAAGGACTGCTGCTGAAGCTGAAGCTCCAGTATATTGGCCTGATGCGAAGAGCCAACTCACTGGAAAAGATGATGCTGGGAAAGATTGAAGGCAGGAGGAGAAGGGGATGACAGAGTACAAGATGGTTGGATGACATCACCAACTTCAATGGACATGAATTTGAGCAAACTCCGGAAGATGGTGGAGAACAGGGAAGCCTGGCATGCTGCAGTGCAAGGGGTCACAAAGAGTTGGACATGACTGAGTGACCGAACAGCAACAACAGTAACAACACAGACAGATAAGGACCCACGAGTCCAAAGCCCTGGCTCCACCTGGTTCTAGATGGGTGACCTTGGGCAAACCCCTCAATGGTCTCTCTGAGCCTCAGTCTCCATATCTGTAGAATGGGTTCAGGCCCCTTTGATTACCTACTTCAATTATCTACTTCACTGGTGTTTGTCCTGACAAGACTCAGTAGAGAAACAGAACTTGTTGTGACTAATGACATTAATACTGAGTCTCTTATTAAAACTTGGTGCCTGTCTTCTATGGCTCCAGTTCAGCTCTGTGCTGTGTATTCCTCATAGTGAGAGATGTGAGGCCAGGTCAACCTTGCTTACATGTTGGTTTCTCCATGGATAGTGGGTTTCCATCTCTGCCATGGTTGGACAAGAGTCCTTTACAGTCACCTTTCTCTCACCTAGATATTAAAACACAAAGTGAGTTATCATAAATCAAAGTATGTTTCCCCCTCGCGGGAGTGGTGAGAAAATTAGACCTTGAACGTCTGACCAGGGCTGCAGTTGTAACACCTCGTAGGTGTGTCATGAGAACCAAGCTCCAGCGGCAGTGAATCCTCCGTTCCTTTAGGGATGCCCCACCAATGCCCCGTGGTTGCCCTCCACACATCACTGCAGAATGCAAGAAAGGCAAGAAATGCAAAGAAATCGCAGAATGCAAAAAAGGCAAACTGGTGTGACGTCATTGCACGCCGATAGAAGTTCCACCTGATACCATTTTTCCGTTTCTCGTAGCTTTCAACCTACTACAATGTTTGCAGCAGATTTGTCTATGTACAATTTACCAGGACATTTTATAGACTGTTTGGCTGATAGGAATGATTTGAAAGGTGTATCGAGCACGTCCAGGCCCACGCTGCCCCTCTATGAGCCCTTGCTCTATCAGCGCTAGCCCAGCTCCTGCTCAGCTGGAGCAAGGATGGAGCGCTCCCTGGTGGGCACACGCCCAGGCTGGGATGCCCTTGCTCACTGCTTGCATGGTACCCGAGCTTCCCTCTTGGTCTGCAAAACTCGTGTATCCTCCTGATGCCACCATGGGGAAGTGTGGCTGGTCTGGTGCCTGGCAAGAATGTGAATCAGAGTTTCTTTCCCTTGGGGATGGCATAGGGGTTTCATACAGAGAGAGCCGAAGCGACTTACCAGCTCACCCACAGGTACCCACTCAGAGATGGAGGCACCGCAGCCTCTGCTGGTTGTCTTTGTCCTTTGCCCCTGTCATTAGCAGACCTTCATCCCTTCCTCTGGAAGCTTGTCTGATGAGCTCAACTATCAAAGCAAAAGCATGTATGTATTTTACTTTTCCTTGGAAGCCTGTGTCTCCCACCCTCTCACGGCATGGCTCCCATTACCTCATGCCCCTTACTTGGCACCAACTCCATCTGCTGCCACGCTATGAGCTCCAGGAGGGCAGAGCAGCCTGAGCATTATAAATGCTCCTTAAACTATACGACAACGTGATGCTCAGTGATAAATGCCTGTTTAGGCAAGGGATTCCCTGGTGGCTTAGACAGTAAAGTGTCTGCCTGCAATGCGGGAGACCCAGGTTCGATCCCTGGGTCGGGAAGATCCCCTGGAGATGGAAATGGCCACCCACTCCAGTACTCTTGCCTAGAACATCCCATGGATGGAGAAGCCTGGTGGGCTACAGTTCATGGGATCTCGAAGAGTTGGACACGGCTGAGCAACTTCACTTCACCACTTTAGGCAAGGCTGTGGCTGCCCACTCCAGTATTCTTGCCTGGGAAATCCCGTGGACAGAGGAGCCTGGCAGGTTACAGTCCATGGGGTTGGAAAGAGTCAGACACGACTTAGGGACTAAACCACCACCACTACCAGAGAGAGAAAAGGCTGTCTTTAGGTAATAAAGCCACCAAGGGAGGTGATACCACCACCCAGGGAGGTGATAAACACAAGCCAGAGGCGCTGGGAGACAGGGCAGGGGGAGGAGAAGGGGAACCTTCCAGGCAGGACGAGAACATGAGTGTATGGGAGGGTGGGAGTGTGCAGGGCACCGTGGGAGGGGGTGTCTCCTTGAGAGCTCTGCCCGCTACAGTGCACGGCCATCATGGCTCAGAGCCGTCAATCCATCTTATTCTGCAGTTGATGAAGGTCGTGAATGAAATGTGCCCCAACATCACGAGGATTTACAACATCGGCAAGAGCCACCAGGGCCTGAAGCTGTACGCCGTGGAGATCTCCGACCACCCCGGGGAGCACGAAGTCGGTGAGGCTACCCATGTGCAGTGCCCTGGCCCTCCGTGTCCGGTGCTTTCTTAAAGAGCGAGGCAGAGGTCACCCTGAGAACACTCACGAAGCAGGGCAGGAGCTGGCCGTGCACCCACTCTCGCAGACAGCTTCTGCCAGCTTTGGTTCTGTGTAGTAACTCTTGCCTGCAGAGTTCCATGGACCGAGGAGCCTGGGACGCTACAGTCCATGGGGTTGCAAAGAGTCAGCCACGACTGACGAACACTTTCACTGTGGGGCTTACCTCGTGCCTTAGGCTATAAAGACTCTACCTGCAATGCAGGAGACCCGGGTTACATTCCTGGGTTGGGAAGATCCTCTGGAGAAGGGAGTGACCACCCACTCCAGTATTCTCGCCTAGAGAATCCCATTGACGGAGAGCCTGGTAGGTTACAGTCCATGAGGTCTCACAGTCAGACACAACTGAGCAACTAACACTTTCATCCCACATTGTGTGAGGTAGGTTTTCAGATTATTTAAGCTGGAAGTACCCTACTTTTCTCCAAATGGACCACACTTAATTCTGTTCTCTGAGACCAGTCACGCTAACCAAAAAGAAAAACGGCTGAGATGCTTAAGACAGACTCCTTTTTCTGGAGAAAATTCTGGACTCCCTGGTCATTATGGGTTGGAGTTAGAGGTGGTTCCCTTAATCTTTTAAATTTCCACCCTGTTTTCAAGCATTTCCTGTTTTTAGCCACTTCTCCTTTAATCACTCCCAAACCTGTATTCTCCTACAGGTTAGGGGATACAGGGTCGGGGTGGGGATGGGTGCAAGATTTTTCTTTTTGCTAAAATTGTGAGCCCTTTAGAGATCCACTGGAATTTAAATGTAGGGATTTGTCTATTCTCTTGACTTGAATGTTCATCAGTATTCTAGGAGTTTCCCTCAGGAATGTCTTTTAAAGGGTGAGGGCTTTATCTGTGGGTAAAGTCACATTTCCTCAAATGCAGTACCCTGGTCAGCGAGGGAGGCAGAAGTGCTGTCAGCTCATGCCCAGCGCTGATAAATCCAACAGGGAAAAGCTGAGCTTTGAAAAGAACAAGGGCAGAGACAGCTCCCTTTACAAAACTGAGTCATTGCTGACTTCCCATGATACTGTTTTCTGCTTGCCTTTATTCATCTCCATATCTTTATAAAACTAAGTACAAAGTCCTTTTAGAAAAAGAATTACCTCCCCCAAATAATTGCTATGATTTGTGTTTAATTTGCAACTTTTAAACCCTAAACCCTGTGTTATTTTATCTATTCTTGCCAAATAAGAATAAATAGTCTTGCTTTGTGGCTATTACCATCTAAGGTGGTTGTTTTTTTTTTTTTTTTTTTACACATTTTCTCATATACCTATCTGGGAGCTAATAAAAATTGTACTGATATAGCTTCAGTTGATGTGCAAGAAGAGATAAAATTGTACGTTTCTGTTATTCAGAGATTTCTTTCCTAATACTATGTGTTGAGGACTGTTTTGCTATAAGCATCCGATACGATTGTCTGTTTTTTCCCGTCTTTGAGTAAAGGTGAGCCCGAGTTCCACTACATCGCCGGGGCCCATGGCAACGAGGTGCTGGGCCGGGAGCTGATGCTTTTGCTGATGCAGTTTCTATGCCAGGAGTACTTGGCGGGGAACTCGCGCATCGTCCGCCTGGTGGAGGAGACCCGGATCCACATTCTCCCCTCCCTGAACCCCGACGGCTACGAGAAGGCCTATGAGGGGGTAATGGACAGCCTCCCTCCCCCAGCATAGCAGCCGCCCCTGCCCCGTGCACACACACACACACGCACACACACGATGCACTGAGCCAGGAGCTGACCTAAATTCCACATCACTAGCTTTCTTTTTCAGTGTCTTTCTGCTGAGACGGGGGAACCCAGAGGTTTATGAAAGATGCGTTGCATAATTATAAAGATGCATCATTGAGAATTATGGGGACCCTGAGAAGTAGACACACTAACAGACTGAAGAAAAGGATGTGAAAAATAATATTGTTACATATACAATGGGGCTAATAGACAGAATAGTAATAACACGTAACATTGAACACTTAATCAAAGCATATTCTAACCTTGATGATTACCTATAAATCCTTTCATCAGCTTTCTGAGGACAGCTGTTTTTATTATCCTGATACATGGTTTATGTTTTATGTTCTGGATATGATATAGAATTTATAGGTTATAGTTATGTATGGAATATATATATGTATAGAATTATGTAGAGATTACAGTTAGTATAATGTTGTATTATGTATTCATAATTATATATCACAGTATCTGGGAATAAAATGGCAAGCTATACTTCAAGCAATAGTGCCCATCAAATGCAGATTTACAGATTTTTGCTTGTGTTTATTGGTGCAAATAGCTGGTTAGAGATTTGTGTTGCTAAATCGTGAGCCAGAACTGCAGGTGAACATAATATGGCGGCTCTTGATTTTTGAGTCTTAAACTTATTACTCCTTGGAGTTTCATTCAACCAAGTATAGAAGAGGTGACGGCAGAGGAGGCAGGGGGGTCCTCCTTTTCCGAGGACTGCTCTGTGGCAGGATGACTCTGTACATTCCCTCTTCAGAGTGGGAATAATAATAATAGTGACTACATTATCCATCACCCACAAACAGTAACAGATTATTAGCCAAATAGTCTCCCTTGGATGTCATCTTTGTGTAGAGTTTGTTTGGAGGCTTTGAGGCATACCCCAGATGGAGACCGACATGGAGCGGCCTTGTGTGTGGGAGACAGGAGGGTCCAGAGGTCTGTGGGTCCCTCATGTTCTGAATTGTCTCCCAGGGTTCCGAGCTGGGAGGCTGGTCCCTGGGCCGTTGGACCCATGATGGGATTGACATCAACAACAACTTTCCTGACTTGAACACGCTGCTCTGGGAGGCAGAGGACCGACAGAACATGCCAAGGAAAGTTCCCAATCACTATATTGCCATCCCTGAGTGGTTTCTGTCTGAAAATGCCACGGTGAGTAAAAATACCCCATGATCTGTACAGCAGAGGAGGCCAAAGTAAACACCCACTGCCTACTGGCAGAGGATGTAACATTTAAGAACAAGACAAAATCATTTTTTTCCTTTCAGGTCTTCTCCAAAACTAGGGAAGTGTACTAGATAATAACTACCTATTAAATTGAAATGTGAGGAGATTCTTCCCAGAAGAGAAACCATTTAATTAGATTTCTTTGCAGTACTTCCAAAAAAAACCTCCTTCACCTGAATTGTGCATATTCATTAATGTCATTATTATCCTTACGTTTGGCAGTGCTGTGAAATTTCAGTGACATTGTCCTTAGACCTCACTGATTGCTTGAGCGATCTTATTTTTATTTCATGAGTCCCTATGGATTTATTACTCATGGTGCTTCTTTGGAAAGAAAAATGCAATTGGATGGGAAATATTTCCCTCACATTTCTTAGGTCTATTAGGTCTTAGCAAAAAGTACCTTGTAAAATAAATGATCTTCACAAAATTTCCCATGCCTCTTATTGTCTCCTCTGCTCACTGTAAATTCTCTTATACCCTTAGTCTTTGGCCCTATGTGTTCTTTAAAAATGTCTGCATTAATTGCTGCATACATGAGTGTTAGGTTTGGCTATACCAACAGAAAAAGTGGCTTAAAGAGGTAGAAATATCAACAACCTCAGATACACAGACTATACCACTCTAATGACAGAAAATGAAGAGGAACTAAACAGCCTCTTGATAAAGGTGAAAGAGGAAAGTGAAAAAGCTGGCTTAAAACTCAAATCCAAAGCACTAAGATCATGGCCAGTCCATCCTAAAGGAAATCAATCCTGAATATCCACTGGAAGGACTGATGATGGAGCTGAAACCCCAATATTTTGGCCACCTGATGCAAAGAACTGACTCATTGGAAAAGACCCTGATGCTGGGAAGGATTGAAGGTGGGAGGAGAAGGGGATGACAGAGGATGAGATGATTGGATGGCATCACTAACTCAATGGACATGAGTTTGAGTAAACTCCAGGAGCTGGTGATGGACAGGGAGGCCTGGTGTGCTGCAGTTCATGGTCGCAAAGAGTCAGACACGACTGAGCGACTGAAGTGAACTGAACTTCATGGTGATTAGGTAGGGAAAAAGTGGAAACAGTGACAGACTTTATTTTCTTGGACTCCAAAATCATTGCTGATTGTGACTGCAGGCATGAAATTAAAAAAAAAAAACTCTTGCTCCTTGGAAGAAAAGCTATGACAAACCTAGAAAGCATATTAAAAAGCAGAGACATCACTTTGCCGACAGAGGTCCATATAGTCAAAGCTATGGCTTTTCCAGTAGTCATGTACAGATGTGAGAACTGGACCATAGATGAAGCTGAGTGCCGAAGAATTAATGCTTTCAAACTGTGGCACTGGAGAAGACTCTTGAGAGTCCCTTGGACAGCAAGGAGATCAAACCAGTCAATCTTACAGGAAACTGACCCTAAATATTTATAGGAAAGAGTAATGCTGAAGCTGAATCTCCAATACTTTGGCCACCTGATGCAGAGAGCCAACATGTTGGAAAAGCCCCTGATGCTGGTAAAGATTGAGGGCAGGAAGAGAAGGGGACTACAAAGGATGAGATAGTTGGATGGCATCACTGACTCAATGGACATGAATTTGAACAAACTCTGGGAGATAGTGAAGGACAGGGAAGGTGGGCATCTTACAGTCCATGGAGTCACAACGAGTTAGACGTGACACAGTGACTGAGCAACAGTAACAACGAGGTAGACTTTTTTTTTTTTCTCTTTTCACATAAAGAACCCTGGAGGCAGATGGTTTAGGGCCAAATAGGAGCCCTGTGATCATCGGGAAACCAGAAGTCGTCTTTCTGCTTCCACATGTTAGCAGGTGGACTTTCATTTTCAGGGTCATCATAATCCAAGATGGCAATTTGTCATGCCTTTGGAGGAAGAGGAGAGAAAAGGTTAAAAAAAACTCCTCCTCTCAGATAAGTCAATGGCATTAAGAGGCATTCCTAGAATTCCTACATAATACTTTTGTTTAAATTTTATTGGCCAGAATTTAGTCAAAACATGATATCAGTGCACCAAAGGGAAGGCTGGTGAATGCTATGTTTTAGGCAAGCATATTTGCAATCTCCAAAAGAATTATTAATTGGCTTCTCTTCTTGAGGAATCAAGGGACAAAGGATAGATAGTTGGAGGGCAGCTCTCCAGTTCTTTCTCAGAGCTTCAGCTCACGTCACACGTGGGTGCCACTTCCTGGAGGAGGGCCAGCCTGGTTGCCTCATTTAGTGTTACACAGAATGGTGTCATCCAGTCTTTCAAGAAGCAAATGATGGGGACAGATAGCAGTACCACATGGTACTTAGGATGCCCAAGGATGGCTTATGGGGGATAAAGGGCTTGGACCCTCTGGGTCTCCTGAATCCTTTCTTACGTCCTAATTCCATCCTAGAATTCTTATTTTTCAAGCTAACATACTAGTGACATCTGGCAACGCTAAGGATTCAAGGGATGTTATAATTTGGGAACCCTTGGCCCAAAATTAAAACGTGGTTGCCAGCTTTCTTAGCCTTGAGGTGCTAAGAGAGAATTATTTTAGCACAGTGATGGGAAGTCCATGAATTTCAGTCTTTGTGTTAAGATCAGAATTTAGTTTTTGAGCTTGTTCTTTAGAAACACAGGGAGAATTACACAACCCTGCCATCACCGATACCTTTCTCAATTATGGACAGGTGAGACAGAAAAGTGATGATGATGAAAGTGTTGTCCCCTCAGTCATGTTTGATTCTTTTTGACTTTGTGGACTCTAGCCCATCAGACTCCTCTGTCCACGGGATTCTCCAGGCAAAAATGCTGGAGTGGGTAGCCATTCCCTTCTACGAGAGACTCTTCCCAAACCAGGGAACAAACACAGGCCTCCTAGAGGTGGATTCCTTACTGTCTGAGGCACCAAGGAAACCCCCTGAGATAGATAAGAAATCAGCAAACATAGAGATTTGAATAACAATTAGCAACCTTGACATAGGAAATTAAGAATCCTACAAGAAGTAGGAGTATTTATTGTTCTGAATAATCCCCGGAGCATTTTCAAAAATTGATGGCACCCTGGGCTATAAAGGAAACCTCAGCAAAGTTCAGAAAATGAGAGACAGACAGACCATGATTCTTTCACCACCATACAGTAAAACTAGCAGACAGTGTGAAAAGTCTCTTAAGTATTTAGAAAATTGAAGAAAAAAGAAAGAAACTTCTAAGCAATGGGTCAAAGAAAAACTTCACATTGGCAACTAAAAATAAGTAGAAATTAATGATAATGAGAACACTAGATATAAAAATTGGTGGTGGTTGTTCATTCTCTGTCATGTCCGACTCTTTGCAAACCTGTGGACAGCAGGATGCCAGGCTTCCTTGTCCTTCACCATCTCCTGGAGTTTGCTCAGACTCATATGCATTGAGTTGGTGATGCCATCCAACCATCTCATCCTCTGCTGCCCTCTTCTCCTTTAGCCTTCAATCTTTCCCAGCATCAGGGTCTTTTCCGTTGAGCCAGCTGTTTGCATCAGGTGGCCGAAGTATTGGAGCTTCAAAATTGGTGGAGTAAAGAAAAAAATGCTTTCAGGAATTTATACCTTTGAATGATTACATGTCAAAAGAAGAAAGATTGAACATCAACTAACTTAAGAAGCAAGCAAAAGGATAACAGAAGAAGCCCCCCAAAATGTGGAAAGATTTTGATTAAAAAGAGCAGAAATCAATGACATGATAGAAAGAAACCAGTCATTTATCTGCAGAAAGAAGCATTTGATAAAATTTAACATTTATAATGATTCCTCAGGGTGAGGAGAATGGAGAACAGTTTTAAATGGCATCTATTATAAAGGATTAATAAATTCAACTATATCAAAATAGAAAAGCCCATTCATCAGAAGACTTTCAAAACTATCACAAGAGCAGGTTAAAAACTTAAGTGTTATTTGAAAATTAATTGGAAAAGAACTAGAATTTTTAAAAGAATAAAGAAAACAAACGAGAAAAACAGAAACGAGAAACATGGGTAAAAGTTACGCAGAGGCAGTTCATGGAGGAGAGAGATACGGTCAGAAAGCAAGGAAGGATGTTCGGCATTACTAGTGCTAAGGAAGGACAGATAAGAAAACATCTGACATCCATTGACTGGGAAAATTAACAGTAGCCAAGCGTTGGGGAAGATATGGGACAGTGGATCTCTTACTCATTGTGAGAGCTACAATTAGCACAGTAACTTTGAAAATAACTTGATCATTGTGTAAAGTGAAATATGTCTATACCTATGACTGCAGCAAGACTTCTGGCGATTTAGGCAAGATGAATTTCAGCACAGGTCTAGGAGATCTGGATTTGATCCTTGCGTTGGGAAGATCCCTTGGAGGAGGGCATGGCAACCCACTCCAGTATTCTTGCCTGGAGAATCCCCATGGACAGAGCAGCCCATGGGTCACAAAGAGTCAGACTTGTCTGAGCGACTAAGCACATCTTAGCACAGCCCACCAAAAGACAGCGCAAGTTAAAAGCAATGCTGTTCACTATAGCAAAAATGGAAAATTTTCTACATGCCCATCATAACAAGAACAGATAAATGATGAAATCTTCGTGTTGAAGTGAAAAAGACTGAACAATATAGCTTTATGAAACACAGATTAATCTTACAAACATGAGGAAAACTTTACAGAAGACAATAGTATGTTACCCACCCTTTTTTTTAGATCAAAAGAAAATAAAGCCAAGTAATACACACTTAGGCATACATGCGTGCGTGTTCAGTCGCTCAGTTGTGTCCAGCTCTTTGCGACCCCATGGACTATAGCCCACCAGGCTCCTCTGTCCATAGGATTTTCCAGGCAAGAACACTGGAACAGGTTGCCATTTCTCCTCCAGGGAATCTTCCCTGACCCAGGGATCAAACCCTTATGCATATATCAGTGGAGTTAAACAAAAGAGACTCAGAATCATACTGTTTAGGGTGTAGTGGTTACCTCTGAGTGAGAAGCAGGAGGATGGGAAGGAATCAGATGTGTGCAGAAACGGTCAATAAACGCTGACCATTGGGATGGACGGTAGCTTCACAGGTGTTTATTGTATCAAAATATGAAAGAAGAGGACGAAGCATGGATCCAAAATGATCCTGCACTGTGAGCTGAATGCTCTGCTTCATCCAACCCAAGGCCCTGACGTGTTTAGGAACAAAAGCAAGGCTTAATGAATCCTTCAGGTAACTTTCGTTCCTTAGTCAATTTGCTATTCAGCAAAGTTAGACCATTTCCAATGTTTAACGACCCCATGGACTATAGCCCACCAGGCTCCTCTGTCCATAGGATTTTCCAGGCAAGAACACTGGAACAGGTTGCCATTTCTCCTCCAGGGAATCTTCCCTGACCCAGGGATCAAACCCTTATGCATATATCAGTGGAGTTAAACAAAAGAGACTCAGAATCATACTGTTTAGGGTGTAGTGGTTACCTCTGAGTGAGAAGCAGGAGGATGGGAAGGAATCAGATGTGTGCAGAAACGGTCAATAAACGCTGACCATTGGGATGGACGGTAGCTTCACAGGTGTTTATTGTATCAAAATATGAAAGAAGAGGACGAAGCATGGATCCAAAATGATCCTGCACTGTGAGCTGAATGCTCTGCTTCATCCAACCCAAGGCCCTGATGTGTTTAGGAACAAAAGCAAGGCTTAATGAATCCTTCAGGTAGCTTTCATTCCTTAATCAATTTGCTATTCAGCAAAGTTAGACCATTTCCAATGTTTATTTCTTTTCCATTATTAGGGATTTTTTATCCCTACTGGAATTATCTTCAGAGATACCAATAACTTACGGCAAATATTTAATTCATTGATCAGTATTTGATCATATCAAGCTTTCTAGTTTTAGCTTCTGTTTCTTGGCTTTCTTCTTTGCTTCCTTCCTTCCCTCCCTGCCATTAACCCTCTTTCCTTCCTTTTTTTCCTCTTAACTTTTTAATAATAAAAAGTTCAGCATACAAAATTAGAGAGGGAGCTGTAGAGAATCCCATCCATGTACCCATCTCAACGTCAACACTTACAAATTCACATTTCATCTACGTATTCAGTAACTTTCTCCTCCTCCCAAGACTACTGAAGAAAATTCCAGACATCATGTCATTTCATCTGTAAATATTTCATTAAGTATCCTTAAAAGATCTGACTCTTTTAAAGCCATAAATTACTATTATCATATCAACATAAGCTATTTCTTAATATTATAAAATGTCCAGTCAGTGTTTGCATTGCTCCTATAATCATTTTCCATCTCTCTCTTACAGTCTGTTTAACTGGGATCTAATTAAAACCCATTCATTTTGATTAGTTTATGAGCCTTTCAACCCTTCTTTAAGCTGTACTTTCCCCCTGTTTCACTTTCTCCCTTTTTTCCTTGCAATTCTGTTGTTTATCTTGTAACAGCTATAATATAATATATATAATATAATATATAATACAATATAATATATTGTTGTCTAGCATTTTCTACTGTCTGGGTGCTAACTGTATTCTTGTGTTGTAATGTAACATATTTCTCTGTGTTTCTTATAAATTAGCTGTGAAATTCAGACCACTCGGCCATGTAGACTAGGGAGGGGTTGGTAACGTGGGTCTCATCCCGCCCAGGCCTGTTCCTGTATGTGTTTTCCTGGAACGCAGCCATGTTCATCATCTGGGTATTGTCCAAGCTACCACACTGCTCCAGGGGTAGAGTTGAATATTCGCTACTGGCAGACTTGAGTAGTTGGAACAGGGACTTCAGTGCCCTCAAAGCCTAAACTATTTCCTATCTGGCCCTTAATAGAAAAAGTCTGCTGACCCCTGCACTAGAGGCTTCCTCACATACAGGGTGGGTGGATTTTTAGGTATGTGTTCTTTCATCAGGAAATAATTGGGTTTGCTTGTCTCTCTGTGTGCTGTTTGTTACCATTCAGTTCAGTCGCTCGGTTGTATCTGACTCTTTGTGACCCCATGGACTGCAGCACGCCAGGCTTCCCTGTCCATCACCAACTCCCGGAGCTTACTCAAATTCATGTCCATTGAGTCACTGATGAACATTAATTCATTGACTGACCCATGAATTCAGTGAAGCTGTCAGACGTTGATGCTTTAATTCTGTCATTCCCTCTTTGCGTACTAACTGGAGCAGTCCTCCAATAAGAAATTTCTCTGGATTTCGTTTTTTATGCATTACTTCCACAATGGCCAGTTTTCCCTAGACAAATTTTGAGATTCAAATTTTGCTCTGATGATGCCGTAAAACTATGTCCCTCTTTGGAAAGCTCAGGAGAGAAGGCAGTTTCCTTCTGCTTTTATTTCTCAAATGTGCTAAAATTGAGAATGTTCACAGGTGGCAGTGGAGACCAGGGCAGTCATAGCCTGGATGGAAAAAATCCCCTTCGTGCTGGGTGGCAACCTGCAGGGGGGCGAGCTGGTAGTGGCCTACCCCTACGACATGGTGAGGTCCCTGTGGAAGACCCAGGAGCATACCCCCACGCCCGATGACCACGTCTTCCGCTGGCTGGCCTACTCCTACGCTTCCACTCACCGCCTCATGACAGATGCCAGGAGGAGGGTGTGCCACACAGAAGACTTCCAGAAGGAGGATGGGACCGTCAATGGGGCTTCCTGGCACACTGTGGCTGGAAGTAAGTCTCTGATGGTCCAACTGTCATCTTGGGGCCCAATGACAATGGACCGATGGATGGAGGTCGGGGGGACCTTGTGGTCCAGCTCTCCATCTATCCTTGTTCTCAGCAGAATAACTACCATAATTAACCATGTATAACGTGCAAGCACTCTGCCTAGACTCTTTTTCACCTTCACAATAGTCTTCAAGCGGATGTGGCTTACTTCTTTTGTTATGAAAGAGGTACCTGGGGCTTTGAGATGGGAAAGGGATTTGTCCAGGCTCCCAAGGAGCAGAACTGGGATCTGTCTGACCCTGTGGTCTACTGTTAGCTGCCGAGCTGTTTGGATGTTACAGGGTCAGAGTTGGTAAGCGTAGTCTTGGGGGAATTTTTGGCCAGAAAAGCAAACCCAGCGAAGGGGCAGAGAGCACACTGGTGCTTGGCAGCCATGGCGCTGTACCTGGAGCCATCCCCGCAGTGGGAGATGCCCCATGCTGCCAGCCCTCGGAAGTGGGGGGAGGCGGGGAGCAGTGAGCCCATGCTCAAGACTTTTTCAAATCACTCGCTCACTGGAGGCCCTGCCGTCCCACCAGGGCATCTGGTCAAAGTCCCATTGTTGTGATGCAGGGAATGTGATGTCCTGTCCCCAGCATCCACTAAGACAGAAAGCCCAGCAGAGACTTCAGGGATTCTTTCGCAGCAGCCAGAGGACCTCGTGGTCCAAGTTTCAGGATCAGCCCTTTGTTTCCTGGGTCAGGGCTGCTCCTGGCCTAGAGTTCTCGAGTGAGGAGGGTTGAAGACATCACATTCCCTAAGGTCTCTCTGCATTGGGATGGCAAGACCCCAAACGGAATGCTCATTGCTTATTTTCTTGACTTTGTGAAAGTTGGTCAAACTACTCTGTGCCAGTTGGACCTAGTTCATCATGTAAGTGCTGTGTGACTCTGGACAAGTTACTTTACCTCTCTGGACCCCCGTATTTTCCATTTGTAAAATGGGCTTGATGTTAATGGTGAGGATAAGGATGATGCTGATGGTCACCCTGGGACTGTTGTGAGGCTGACAGAGATGGTGGATGTGTGTTCTGTGTCTTGCTTGTCAGCAGCACTCTGTTATAAATTCCCACTCCTCCTCTCCCCTCTCTTCTAGGAAAGTGCTCACCATGAAGCCTCTTTTATGAGCATATCCTTGTTCTCTGTTTTACTCTATGATTCACTTTAATATTATTTTTCCTTTGCTAGAGATTCAGCCTTCACAAACTTTTTAGGTATGTTTCCACTCTGAGGGGAAAATTTTTTTTTAAAGTAGGCATATTTATTCCCTTGGCCATTAAAAAAAAACACAACCCTGACGATCGGCTATCAATACCCCTAGGCCTGTCTATCAAGAAAAATATCCTAATAGCGAAAAGCATGCTTGCTTGTTCAGTTCTAGTCCTAAAAACCTTCGATAATCTTTATGAGAAGCATCTGCCTAGTTTTTGTGGCCACTGTGACTAAATTATGTTTGGACACTGCGGAATTCATCAGCAGCAGGTCAACAGCACCGTTCTGAAAAGTCGGTTTCTATCTAATCACACTGGTAGCATTTGATTTGTTTCTATCCATTATATTTTCCATTATGCTGGGGACTTTTGTGGCAGAGCCATGTGGTGGCTCAAGCCTTTTTAATCATTCTTCCTGCAGGCGGTGTGATGAAGCCTTCAGATTCATTTCTTTGTAGACTAATGAGATGCGATTTCTAATTTCCTTTCTTCCCCCCGGCCCCTCCACTTCTTCTTTGTGTTCGGGTCTTACTGGCTCATTGCGGTGACCGAGAGGTCTTAGCTAGTGGGAGTGGGCCACTGGGAGCAGGGTCCAGCCCCGCTCAAAAAGCACATCGTTTGCCATGTTTGTGTGTGTCAGCTCCAAAGAGATCTGAGCCCTTCTTTGTGTCAGCCACCTCCGCGACGAGGAAGGCAGGTGTTGTGACAGCTCTGGGCACCAGGCGCCCTAAGGAACGTGCTGCCCTGTGTTCCCCTATTGAGGCCATGACGAGAGCAGGATGCCAGAGCCAGGGAGAGCGCAGAGGCGGCCCCGCCATCCCCAGCCAGGGCCCAAGGCTTGGGAAGCGCTATCTGGGTCGCCCCACACCTTCTGCCCACATGCTTCACTTTCAAAGCCATCTCTTACCCAGGATTCTCCACTGTGCCGCATTCACTAAAGGACTGGAATTCGGTGTTAACCATAGCTTGGCTCAGGCTTTTCCACCGTTCTTCTGGCTTCTCATCATTTTGCCAATTCTTCAAGCACTTCTGGTGCTGTTGAAGATACACACTTATTGCAAAGGGGCATCCCAGATGGTACAAGTGGTAAAGAACCCACCTGCCATTGGAGGAGACATCAGAGACGTGGGTTCAATCCTTGGGTTGAGAAGATCCCCTGGAGGAGGGCATGGCAGCCCGCTCCAGTATTCTTGCCTGGAGAATCCCCATGGACAAAGGAGGCCTGCAGGCGGGCTACGGTTCATAGGATCGCAAAGAACTGAACACAAGTAAAGTGACTTAGGGTGAAGAGAAACTGAAAAGCCTCTTGATGAAAGTGAAAGAGGAGAGTGAAAAAGTTGGCTTAAAGCTCAACATTCAGAAAACAAAGATCATGGCATCTGGCCCCATCACTTCATGGGAAATAGATGGGGAAACAGTGGAAACTGTGTCAGACTTTATTTTTGGGGGACTCCAAAATCACTGCAGATGGTGATTGCAGCCATGAAATTAAAAGACGCTTGCTCCTTGGACGAAAAGTTATGACCAACCTAGATAGCATATTGAAAAGTAGAGACATTACTTTGCCAACAAAGGTCCGTCTAGTCAAGGCTATGGTTTTTCCAGTGGTCATGTATGGATGTGAGAGTTGGACTGTGAAGAAAGCCGAGTGCCAAAGAACTGATGCTTTTGAACTGTGGTGTTGGGAGAAGACTCTTGAGAGTCCCTGGGACTGCAAGGAGATCCAACCAGTCCATTCTGAAGGAGATCAGCCCTGGAATTTCTTTGGAAGGAATGATGCTAAAGCTGAAACTCCAGTACTTTGGCCATCTCATGCGAAGAGTTGACTCACTGGAAAAGACTCTGATGCTGGGAGGGATTGAGGGCAGGAGGAGAAGGGGATGACAGAGGATGAGATGGCTGGATGGCATCACTGACTCGATGGACATGAGTCTGAGTGAACTCCGAGAGTTGATGATGGACAGGGAGGCCTGGCGTGCTGCGATTCATGGGGTCGCAAAGAGTCGGACACGACTGAGCCACTGAACTGGACTGAACTGAAAGTGACTTAGCATGCATGCATGCACTTACTGCAAAATGGCAGGCCCCCCTCAGAGTTTTAAATAGCACATTTATTTATTTTAGAACTAACAAGGCCTGAAGGTTGGGATAATGAGAAGTGTGTGTGTGTGTGTGTGTGTGTGTGTGTGTGTGTGTGTGTGCTCGGAGCAGTCCTGTGACCCAGGAGGGCCTGCCTGTCATGCTGCTCTATGGGCACGGTCCACAGGCCTCCCTGCACTGTCTGTGATTCCACACCTCAGGTTCCACTGAGTGAGCTGGCCTGGCACTGTGCCCAACCTCTTTCAGCCAGACCAGGCCCTGTGAGGATTGTCCATGAACTTGACATTGTTCCAGCCTGCTTATCCCCTTGCTGTCACTTTCCATATTTTATCACAAATGTGATCAAAGGTCCATGGCTGCTGACACATGAATGGTTCAAGTCTGGAATCTGGTAGAGAGAAAGAGGCCGTATGTTTTGCATCATTTTGTTTGTGACTTGACCAATTAGGCAGCAAGGCTGATACAGAATTGTTCTTAACACCCAAAGCCGTGATTTTTAAATAGACTTTTGTGTTTTAGGATGCTCCACTGAGCACTCGGAGGAGGGAGGGAAGATGGGACAGATGAGGCTGGCGGAAGCACAGGACGACCTTTTATCCCCAGTCAACAGAGGAACCAGCCTTGTCAACTCCAGCTGTCTATGGCCTTGACTCTCAGAACCCAGGGAAGGCTTGGTGGAGGCACCTTCTGCAGGGGGAAAATCCGCCTGGCTATCACTTGGGACACAGTAGCACTGTGTTCTTGCTAATCACCTGCTGCCCCAAACTGAAAATATTGGGTAGACATGCCCTGAACTCCATGCCAGCTGACATTCATTTGTTCATTTTGCAAATGTTGGGTAGTTTGATGGGATGGGGCCCTCAAAAGATATGTCCATTTCCTAATCTCTGGAACTTGTGTGTGTGACCTTATTTGAAAAATGGGTCTTTGTAGGTGTCTGTCATTAAGGATCTCAAGATGAGGTCATTGTGGGTTACCCAGAAGGACCCTAAAATCAGTGACAGATGTCCTTGGAAGGGGTAAACAAGGAGAAGACACAGACACTGAGAAGGCCCCGTGAAGAGAGAGCCAGAGCTGAGAGTGGTGTGGCCACAAGCCAAGGAACACCAAGGGCCATCGAGAACTGAAAGAAACAAGGAAGAGCCTTTGGAGCGAGTGTGGCCTTGCCAGCACCTTGATTCTGGGCTTCTGGCCTCTATGAACTATGAGAGGATGCGTTTCTGTTGCTTTAGACCACCCAGTTGGTGTGATCCTTGATACCAGCAGCCCTAAGAAATGAACACAGGGACCAAGTCCTGTTGTAGGCATGTCAGGATGCATGAGGCTGTCTGCTCTCCAGCCGGGTGGTGAGAGCATTTGTCCTACAGTCCCCAAGCAGTGATAAGCAAGTTCTAGGCAGGCGTTACACACCCCTGGGTTCAAACCCCAACTCTGTCCAGATGCATGGTTCTGGAACATTCCTTAATGTATTCCTGGACCATTCTCTGCCTCAGTTCCCTTATTTGTGAAATTTGTGCTACAACTACCTACCTCTCGGCTGGTTTGTGATAAAGAGTAAGTGAGCTTGGCTGCAGAGCGCTAAAGACAGGTTCTGGCTTACGTAGGAACTCAGTAAATGGTGAGACGGATAGCTGAGTTTATGAGTTAGAATAGACAACTACAGGTTTCATCCCACAGTTACAGAGCTGTCGGTGAGAGCAGCATAATGACTGAGCTAAATTTAAACACTAAGAATTTACATTTTTAATGATACCTTAAAAAATAACAAAATAAAAAGCCACAGAAATAAAAGAAAAAGAGACAACAAGAATTTAACAAAATAAAAAAAAAAGTGGGGCTTCTCTGATGG
>SJYC01117500.1:0-13262 GCA_006408675.1 Madoqua kirkii
CCTCAATTTTCTTTTTAAAAAAAATTTTTATTGATACATAGTTGATTTACAATGTTGTGTTAATTTCTTCTGTTTAGCAGTCTTTGGATTATACATATCTAATTAATATATATATATATTCCTGCTCATATTCCTTTCCATTATGGTTCATCATGGGGTATTGAATATAATTCCCTGCACTGTACAATAGGACCTTACTGTTTATTCATACTATATATAATAGTTTGCTTCTACTAATCCAAAACTTCTAATCCTTCCCTCTCCTACCACTGCTTCCCCTTGGCAACCACAAATCTGTTCTCTATATCCGTGAGTCTGCTTTGGTTTCATAGATATTGCTTCGGTGGTTTGTATTATATTTTAGATTCCACATATAAGTGATATCATACACATTTGTCTTTCTCTTTCTGACTTAACGATAATCTCTAGGTCCATCCATCTTGCTGTAAATGGCATCAAAAAGAATGAAATAATGACATTTGTATCACCCTAAACTTTCTTTGTGACTTTTTGCAGACAATGACCCCTCTATTTCCTCTAGATTCCTCTAGAAAACTACTAATATGTTTTTTATTAGTAGATAAATTTTGCCTTTTAGAAAAGAACATCCTTTTGTGTCTGGTTTATTTGACTCAGCATAATGTTTTGAAATCATATATACTGTTGTGTGTATTAGAAGTTTCGTCCTTTTTCTTTCTGAATAGTGTTGCATTATATAAATATACTACAAAAATATACTTATTGGTAAGCATTTAGGTTATTTTCATTTTTTTGCTATAGTAAATAAAGCAGCTATAAGCACTTATGTATAAATTTTTCTTATGAACCTTTTCATACTAGTCAAACCTATGGTTTTTCTAGTAGTCATGTACGGATGTGAGAGATGGACTATAAAGAAAGCTGAGTGCCAAAGAACTGATGCTTTTGAACTGTGGTGTTGGGAGAAGACTCTTGAGAGTCCCTGGGACTGCAAGGAGATCCAACCAGTCCATTCTGAAGGAGATCAGCCCTGGAATTTCTTTGGAAGGAATGATGCTAAAGCTGAAACTCCAGTACTTTGGCCATCTCATGCGAAGAGTTGACTCACTGGAAAAGACTCTGATGCTGGGAGGGATTGAGGGCAGGAGGAGAAGGGGATGACAGAGGATGAGATGGCTGGATGGCATCACTGACTCGATGGACATGAGTCTGAGTGAACTCCGAGAGTTGATGATGGACAGGGAGGCCTGGCGTGCTGCGATTCATGGGGTCGCAAAGAGTCGGACACGACTGAGCCACTGAACTGGACTGAACTGAAAGTGACTTAGCATGCATGCATGCACTTACTGCAAAATGGCAGGCCCCCCTCAGAGTTTTAAATAGCACATTTATTTATTTTAGAACTAACAAGGCCTGAAGGTTGGGATAATGAGAAGTGTGTGTGTGTGTGTGTGTGTGTGTGTGTGTGTGTGTGCTCGGAGCAGTCCTGTGACCCAGGAGGGCCTGCCTGTCATGCTGCTCTATGGGCACGGTCCACAGGCCTCCCTGCACTGTCTGTGATTCCACACCTCAGGTTCCACTGAGTGAGCTGGCCTGGCACTGTGCCCAACCTCTTTCAGCCAGACCAGGCCCTGTGAGGATTGTCCATGAACTTGACATTTTCCAGCCTGCTTATCCCCTTGCTGTCACTTTCCATATTTTATCACAAATGTGATCAAAGGTCCATGGCTGCTGACACATGAATGGTTCAAGTCTGGAATCTGGTAGAGAGAAAGAGGCCGTATGTTTTGCATCATTTTGTTTGTGACTTGACCAATTAGGCAGCAAGGCTGATACAGAATTGTTCTTAACACCCAAAGCCGTGATTTTTAAATAGACTTTTGTGTTTTAGGATGCTCCACTGAGCACTCGGAGGAGGGAGGGAAGATGGGACAGATGAGGCTGGCGGAAGCACAGGACGACCTTTTATCCCCAGTCAACAGAGGAACCAGCCTTGTCAACTCCAGCTGTCTATGGCCTTGACTCTCAGAACCCAGGGAAGGCTTGGTGGAGGCACCTTCTGCAGGGGGAAAATCCGCCTGGCTATCACTTGGGACACAGTAGCACTGTGTTCTTGCTAATCACCTGCTGCCCCAAACTGAAAATATTGGGTAGACATGCCCTGAACTCCATGCCAGCTGACATTCATTTGTTCATTTTGCAAATGTTGGGTAGTTTGATGGGATGGGGCCCTCAAAAGATATGTCCATTTCCTAATCTCTGGAACTTGTGTGTGTGACCTTATTTGAAAAATGGGTCTTTGTAGGTGTCTGTCATTAAGGATCTCAAGATGAGGTCATTGTGGGTTACCCAGAAGGACCCTAAAATCAGTGACAGATGTCCTTGGAAGGGGTAAACAAGGAGAAGACACAGACACTGAGAAGGCCCCGTGAAGAGAGAGCCAGAGCTGAGAGTGGTGTGGCCACAAGCCAAGGAACACCAAGGGCCATCGAGAACTGAAAGAAACAAGGAAGAGCCTTTGGAGCGAGTGTGGCCTTGCCAGCACCTTGATTCTGGGCTTCTGGCCTCTATGAACTATGAGAGGATGCGTTTCTGTTGCTTTAGACCACCCAGTTGGTGTGATCCTTGATACCAGCAGCCCTAAGAAATGAACACAGGGACCAAGTCCTGTTGTAGGCATGTAGGATGCATGAGGCTGTCTGCTCTCCAGCCGGGTGGTGAGAGCATTTGTCCTACAGTCCCCAAGCAGTGATAAGCAAGTTCTAGGCAGGCGTTACACACCCCTGGGTTCAAACCCCAACTCTGTCCAGATGCATGGTTCTGGAACATTCCTTAATGTATTCCTGGACCATTCTCTGCCTCAGTTCCCTTATTTGTGAAATTTGTGCTACAACTACCTACCTCTCGGCTGGTTTGTGATAAAGAGTAAGTGAGCTTGGCTGCAGAGCGCTAAAGACAGGTTCTGGCTTACGTAGGAACTCAGTAAATGGTGAGACGGATAGCTGAGTTTATGAGTTAGAATAGACAACTACAGGTTTCATCCCACAGTTACAGAGCTGTCGGTGAGAGCAGCATAATGACTGAGCTAAATTTAAACACTAAGAATTTACATTTTTAATGATACCTTAAAAAATAACAAAATAAAAAGCCACAGAAATAAAAGAAAAAGAGACAACAAGAATTTAACAAAATAAAAAAAAAAGTGGGGCTTCTCTGATGGCTCAGTGGTGAAGTATCCGTCTGCCAATGTAGTAGACACAAGTTTGATCCTGATCCAGGAATATCCCGCTTGCCGTGGAGCAGCTAAGCCCGTGGGCCACAGCTATACAGTCTGAGCTCTGGAGCCTGGGAGCCACAACTACTGAAGCCCTCAGACCCTGGAGCCCGTGCTCGGCAACAAAAGCCCGCACACCACACCTGGATAGTAGCCCCTGCTTGCTGCAACTAGAGAAAAGCCGCACAGCAACAAAGATCCAGCACAGCCAGAAATAAATAAACGAAATGATCACAACAAAGTTAAATGAGAAAAAGAAGTGGTACCGCTATCCTAAAAACAGTATTAAACTGATTTAATAAAATGAAAATGATTTTATCTAGAAGACACTTCTTTCAGTCTCCTTTTTCTCAGAGATGTTCTGCGTATGCCTGTCTTCCCCATAAACTGTTCCAGCTGCATCTTGTCTCTCTCTCTCAACACCCACCCCACCCCACTTTGTGTTCTCCAGCAGTTGCTCTAATTAATATTTTGTGTAGAGTAGATACTTGATGCCTCCTTGTTCAAATGAAGTCCTCGGAGTCGTGTGCTTGAACATTCTTGCTGTCTCTCATGCCCCTCTGAGCACCGTGAAGCTAAAGTGTTACTTGGTTGGCTTGGCAGGTCTCAACGATTTCAGCTACCTTCACACAAACTGCTTCGAGCTGTCCATCTATGTGGGCTGTGATAAATATCCACACGAGAGTGAGCTGCCCGAGGAGTGGGAGAACAATCGGGAATCCTTGATCGTGTTCATGGAGCAGGTATGACGTGGGCACTCAGCGGGGATGGGGGCTCACTAGGGAGCGAAGCCCTTGAGATGGCTGAAAGCCTGAGATCAAAGTTAGTACCATCCTCCTGGGCTGGTGACTACAGTGTCGGAAGGAGCGGTTGTCTCTGAGCTCTGTGTCAATGTCAGTCACTCCCACTGGTTCTTGGGGAGTGACAGTCCAGATTGCTGCTCCGTTGGGAGGGGTGATTTGTGTCCAGCCAGCATGCCCAGGCTTCCTGTATTCACCTGCTAGGTCTAACGTAACGAAACACACAAGCTGGGAAACAGGAGAAGGCTGGAAGTCCAAAATGAGTGTGTCAGCAGGTTGGTTTCATTCCGAAGCCTGTCTTCTTGGCTTGCAGATGGCTACCTTCTCGCTGTCCTCACAGGCTCTTTACTCTGTGTGCGTACACTCCTGGTGTCCCTGTGTGTCCAGGTTTCTTTCTCTTTTAAAGACATCAGTCAGACAGTCAGATGATAAAGCCCACTCTTTTGGCTTCGTCAGTCCTTTCAAGATGCTATCTCCAAAAGCAGTCACCTTCTAAGGTCCTGGCGGGGTGGGGACTTCAACATATGGATTTATGGCGGACACAGTTCAACCCATAACATCAGCTCAAAGGCTGAGGACTAACTGCTGCAGGTAGCCAGGAGCCACCTGGGAACAGTTCTAAATCATGCTAGCTAGGTTCTGCTTGGAGCTGGTGAGCATCTGCTTGTGGCCAGTGAGGAAGCCTTGCCGTGTATGCTAGGACCTTCCCACACCTTTCTTTTTTTCTGTTCTCAATGACACATCTGTCTCACAGTGTTGGGCAAACTGGCTTTCATTTGGCACTAAAACTAGCCAAGTAACATCCATTCCCCACTAACTAATAGACTCACAGAAACCAGAGATAAAAATGAATGTTGGACTTCAGATGATTCTACCACAACTCCCGTTCATTAGGAAGTAAGATGCTGAGGCTGTATTAGGAGGTTGCCCTTCTTCCATGGGTGGCGGTAGATGAGTCAGAAGAAGCTTCTTAGCCAAGGGCTTGGGCCACCAGCTTCCTGATACCTGCACCTCCATATGGTGGCAGAGGTTGGCACCAGCTTATAGCGATAGCATCCACGTTTGATCCATGAGGGTCCTGGAGGGTCGGTGCAGCCCACAGTGCACTTTCCTGGTGGAGAAGGCTGGGAACTTGTTCTCCCTTCTTAGGACGCCATGAGCTCACTTTCCATCCCTGCTCTGGAATTCTGTGGGGGAAAGCTCTTTTTCATTTTATGTACACAGAGAAGGAAGACCCTAGTCATTCTAACATGATGATCCCAGTTTAGCCAAAGACCCTCCTATGAATAAAATGCCCAGGCATAACAGTACGTGTAAAGAGTGTCATTGGAAGTAATGGTATGCCACTTTGGATCTTCAGATGGGGAAACCCAATCAGTGTGTGTCACATGACTCAGCTCATCAACGGGAGGGCCCTGGGACTGAACTGTACTTTACAAGAGCCTCTTGGAGTCTTTCCTCTCCTGTTTGATTCTTAGAGTCTATTTCTTAAGTCTGTAGAGTCCAGGAAAGTCAAAATAAATTTGCCTGTAAAAATTAAATTCCATTTTTATGGGATGTGTTTTTTATGAACCATCTCAGATCTTAATATTTTCTCAACCTCTGGAACATTTTTAACTCACTGGGAGACTTTCTAGTAGATGGACCTGAAAGGAATACAGAAATTTACACACCAAATCCACAGAGAGTTGGGGAGCTTTCAAGCCAGATGTGGCTCTGAGGGGAAGTTCTGGGTAGCCCTGGGCTGGCAGTAGGTTTATAGATCTGTTCACTGTTCCGGATGGTCTCTGAGCCCTCTGTTTCCCTTCATGTTCACCGAGTAGGTTCATCGAGGCATCAAAGGCCTGGTGAGGGATTTGCACGGAAAAGGAATTCCAAATGCTGTAATCTCCGTGGAAGGCATTAACCATGACATCCGAACAGGTAACTGCGAATGTCTGTGAACCGTTTCTCAGGAGGAAATGCCCATATTCTTGAAGCATTTGACTTGAGTTAGAACCACAAGGTGAGGTCCAGAAACTTCCTCCTCTGCTCTATCTTACCTTCTCTTTCCTCCAACTTTCCATGGGAGACCCTGGAAGCCAGGTGTTCAGCCTTCTCTCTGTCCCTTATTCAGATGGAAGCCAGATGCTCCGAGAGGCTGGAGGACCCACTGAAGGTTCAGGAGGCAGGTGGGGCTTGGGTTGAAGTATGTGAGCAGCTGTGTGCCGTGTCCCTGCTGGTTCCAGAGTTCCCGAGCTGGCGGGGGGGTAGCCTGCAGACACTGGGCACCTGCCCACCGGCTGCCTTCTTCTCTGCTGATCAGAAAGTCAGGTGAAACCACGCCCAGGCTTTCCCTTGCGCCCGAGGACTCCTGTCACCTGGGATGGCACTTGGTGTGTTCAGGGGGAACTGTGAAACAGAGACCTTGACTTTTGATGGATGACATTGGTACCACAAGGCAGTGACAGATGCGTGTGGCAGAGAATTGCTTGGATGCCTAAGTTAGACTGTCAGCAAGAATTCTGCTGGAGATGGCCTGCCCAAAGGCATGATCAGACTGGCACACAGAGGCTTTTGTAGGGGTGCGGGCGACTTTAGAGGCACTGAGTCTGCAAGGCAGACGCTTTGCTGTCCGTGGCAGTGAGCAGGGCACCGGGTCCGCACTGGCTTCCTGTGGTTGCCATGACAAATGGTGAGGCTTAAAGAAACAGAAATGTATTCCCTCCCTGTTTCGGAGGCCAGGAGTCTGCAGTCCTGGTGCTGGCGGGGCTGTGCTTCCCTGGAGCCTCGGGAGCCTCCCGCGCAGCTCTTCCAGCTCCTGGTGGCTTTGGGTAATTCTGCACTTCCTTGCCTCCTCACTCCAGTCTCTGCCTCCGTTTCCTCCTGGCTCCTCTTCTTCCATCTCTTCTGAGGATAGATCGTTGGATTTAGGACCCACTTGTGTAATCCAGGCTGATCTCATCTCAAGAGCCTGAATTACATCTGCAAAAACCGCTTTTCCAAATAAGATCAATTCGCAGGTCCTGGGTAGCAGGATGTGGGCCATTGGGAGGGTAGGGGGTGGGGCGGCATCACCGGACCCAGGGCAGGTCCTGCCCAGGTGTAGGGAACGGATGCACTATCAGCAAGAGGAAGGAAATCATGATTGTTAAAAAAAAAAAAAAAAAAAAGACTTCTTCAGTCGCAAACGCCCTTGAACTGGAAAAGTGAGACTTGACACTGACTGGGCCTGGCCTGTGCCTGGAGTCTGGGAGCTTACCCTGGGCCCAGGCAGCCAGCTGCCCTGCTCATGATGTGACGTTTCCCAGATGCACAGCGAGAGGCTGAACTGGGACTGAGCCGGGGGTTGAGACTCTCCATGGCGGGCCCTTCCCTTGTCCATGCTGCTCCTCGCGAAGGAGAGAAGGGGCCCTTTCCCCACTAGCTGGTCACATGCATGGAGACACTGCCCTCCCTGAAATGATCCCATTTGACCTGCGAGGAAGCAGAGGCTGTGGGCAGGGAGAGGCTGGGATTCAGTACATGTAGTGTCACCCTGGCCCAGGTGTTCTTCGATGCCAGGCTGCCCGCTCACATGCCTGACAGAGAAGGACAAATTATGGTGTCAACAGGTGACACGCATCTGAAATGTCATGAAGCAGTGGTCTACAGTGTGATGCCCTGAATCACCTTCTCTCAAGGTAGTTAACCTGTTCCTTCACTCAGCCATATTTCCTGAGCATCACACCACCTATCCCCCAGGATCTTATAGCTACTGACCATGAGGCCGCACTTTCCATGGGAGACCCTGGAAAGGGTCGCATGGCATTTGGTACGTAGGAGCCCCACTGAACTGAACTGAACTGAGCCCCACATAGACGGGCACACACTAGTCCATTCATTCACTCCCTTATTCATTCAACAGATGCAGACTGTAGACTTGTCATGGGCCAGACATGCAAAGGACGGGTGTTCCTTATAGATCAAATGGGCTGCGTGATCTGGTTCTGCCCAGGACTTGTATTTTAAACATTATTAATGAGCTTCTATAAAAAAGTGATTCGTTAAAGAGCCTGAAACATTCCTTGGACCATTAGCGCCTTGTAGGCATGTTAGAAAAGGAGAGTTTTAAACAGAGTGGGAGATAAAATGTCCGCGGCAGCCCCCAAGACAGCAGAGAGAACTTTGCCTGAGAGCTCGGGATTTCAAGCCCCTGTCATCAAGGAGAGTTTCGACGAGCTAATAGGAGACTCAACTCGCCCTCCCTTTATTCCCCCAAAATAATCTCCCAGCACCTTCTCATTACAGAGGAATCCCATGTGTCAAGGATGGTTCTTCATTGTGTTGGTTTCAGGGACCTCCCATGCATCACATAAGCTCTGAATCTGCCTTGATTTCTATCTGAGGCTTATATGATCTGACAGGTTTTATTCCAGGAGGGATTTTGCATAAAATAAGCAGGCATATGAAATGGAATTCCACAGGGAGTAAAGTTGGTAAGGATGCTTTCTAAATGCATGCAAATGTGCTGGCCCAACATCTGGCTCAGAATGCCACGTGACTGTCTTTTGTTCTGGAGACACTAACCCAACCTGCTAATGAATGGCCCTCCATTAGGACTTGGCTTGTCCCTTCCATCCACCCATGCCGGGCAGTGCCAGCTGGGTGCCAACCTCCCCAGGCAGCCCCACAGAATGCAGCCCCCGAGCACACACCTGGCAGGGCTACATGATAAGAAGGCTGGCACACCAAAGACAGGTGGATTGAGGAGGGTATGAGGAGGGAGCCTTCTGCTGTCACTGGGAGAAAAAACATTCCAAAGTCATCTTGTAAATCTGAATTAGTAGTGCTGACAAGAATGTATCATTTATGGATTGCGTTCACTCCTCTGGCTCCCTGAGTACCTCCCTTGGTGAGAACCTGGGCTGCCCCTTCCCTGGGGGGTTTCAAACTGACCTCCCGTGTGTCCTCGAGCACCCCCACTGAGAGATCTCACCTCCAGGGGTCTCCATCAGGATAGGCAGCCATTAGCAGGAGGCCAGTTCCTGACCTTAACTAATCCACCCCTGTGTTACCCACAGTAGTTGAGACGTAAGGTGTTCAACTTCTCGCAGGAATAGGACATTTGGGTTCATGTTTACATGACTATTTGTCTTCATCCTGCTCAATCCAGCTGGCATGCTTGGAGGACGCACTATTGAAACCCAGGGTTAAGGGAAAAGAGGAAGCACAGGTCATATGGAGCCCAGGGCCCCGCACAGGGCCAGGACGGGACAGGGAAGCTACTCACATTAAGGTCATGAGGTCTAGAGGAGCAGAGGCACCCCCAGCGGGTGTGTCTGGGAGCTGAGAGGTTGGAGGAATGTCTCAGGGGAAGCCTGCCCTGCCCAGGAGCCATCTGATTAACTGGACAAAGATGGCCAGATGCGGCTCTTGGTCTCTGAAAAACCGTGAAGTGGCATTTTATGTAGTTGAGAACCTTGCATTTTCGCTGGAGAAAGATGCAGGTGCCAAGAAAGACAGGGAGCCGCCCGCCTGTGTTATATGCCCGGGGCTGTCACGCTGAGGCCCTTGAACTTCAAGGAGATCCAACTGGTCAATCCTCAAGGAAATCAGCCCTGAATATTCACTGGAAGGATTGGAGCTGAAACTCCAATACTTTGGCCACGCCATGCAAAGAACTGACTCACTGGAAAATACCCTGATGCTGGGAAAGATTGAAGGCCGGAGGAAAAGGGGATGACAGAGGATGAGATGGTTGGTTGGATAGCATCACCAACTCGATGGACATGAGTTTGAGCAGGCTTTGGGAGTTGGTGATGGAGAGGAAACTCTGGTGTGCTACAGTCCATGGGGTTACAAAGAGTTGGACATGACTGAGCAACTGAACTGAACTGAACTTTCTATTTCAAAACCTCCTTAATGTCAGGGGTCCTAGTGATCTCAGCAAGTGTGGGTCCCCTGGGGAGGACTGGCCTTGGCCTCAGACCCTGCTTTATTCAACAAGAATCTAGCCTTTAGCTGAGGATGGACATGGGTCCAGTTAGATCCCTCTTGGATGCCTGATCAATGGTGTCACTGAGGGGGGCTGGGGAGGAGGCCGGGGACACTGCCTGCGATGTATACCTGCCCCTGAAGCTCCCCTTCTTCATGGAATACCATGGAATGCGGTGCGGACATCTGGGACCTCCTTCCAGGTCACTTGGCCCAAGTCCACTGTAGCCTTTTCCTTCTCTTTTCAGAAGTGAAGAGCCCCACCCTCATCTACTCTTCTGTATTTATAGCCATGCTAAGGGAAGCCAGGAAACCAGGCACAGATGGCTTTTCAAGGTAGCATTCTGTGGCAAGGGCATACGGTTTAGAAGGTCAGATTCATAATGAATGGTGTGTATTGTCAGAAAGGAATGTTAGCGATCATGTCTCCATCTCTGCTCATGCGTATTAACACTGCAGGGAGCCTACACCCCAGTCCCCTTCCTGTTAAAATCATTAAGGTAACGTCCCAAAAGGAAAACACCTCGGCGTCCAAAACGTACTAAGAATTTGCATCTGCCGGGGCTCGAATTCCACACTGCCTGCCTCCAAGTCTCTCCCTGGCCAGGAGACTGGTCTTGGAATAACAGGGCTGGTTGGTATCTGTGTTAGAAAGGGGCTGCTCTCAATTCTCCTGTTTCCTTTTCACAGCCAGCGATGGGGATTACTGGCGCCTCCTCAACCCTGGAGAGTATGTGGTCACAGCCAAAGCAGAAGGTTTCACCTCGTCCACTAAGAACTGCATGGTCGGCTATGACATGGGGGCTACACAGTGCGACTTCACGCTCAGCAAAACCAACCTGGCTAGGATCAGAGAGATCATGGAGAAGTTCGGAAAGCAGCCCGTCAGCCTGCCAGCCAGGCGGTTGAAGCTGCGGGGGCGGAAGAGACGGCAGCGCGGGTGACCTCCCAACTCTTGAGTCATGCCCTGGACCCCTGCAAATTAAACCGCCTTGGTTGCAGCTCCATAGAGGACTCAATCCTTGTTTTCTCTGTAATTCATGAAAGCCTGGGAGTATGTGTGCACTGCAAGGCTGGCCCCAGCAGGGGACTTAGGATAGTTTCTTTGTTCCCATTAATCCAAATAACTTGGGCAAAGCAGCAGAAGAATGCTGGTAGAGGTGAAATAATTCAACAAGCCAACCTGGGACTCTGAGAGAGAGAGAGAGGGAGGAGTTTTCCTGTTGAGGGTCTCCGGGCTGTACAGGAAAGGAAACAAATGCTTCCCTGTTTGCGTGACAGTAAGGATTCCTGGTGCATTTGCGATTTGCACAGTGAAAGTGGCAGCGTTCCCGGGGCTCTGCTGTCCTAAACGTTACCAGCTGAGATGCTCACAAGCATTCTGAGAACCCAGCCTCTCTGGCCCCAGGGCATCCGAGCTGCTGCAGATGAATCCTGCACTCTGTTGACAATAGAGACGTTACCAAGTGAGCATCAGTCTGCCTCTTGATTTAGCTTAGTTCCCCTTTCAACAAAGGATCGTGCTCATAAAAGGAGAGAAAGGCTGAAATAATTCAAGAGTGAATGTGGGCGGCAAGCGTGCATTGGGTCGAGTGGTGTGCAGCGGGGCTCACAGAGCAGCCCCAGAACTTCCCGCTACTGCAGTCAGGGGCTCCCTAAACAGGGACAGAAGGAGGCGCCATCCTCCCTAAGGAACCAGAGCCGTTAGCCTGGCTCTCTGACCTGCTGGGACTTGAATAGAGCAAAAGAGGCTGACCGCCAGCCCTCTCTGTTCAATATAGTCCTCCTTTCCTGGAAACGAGCACTCCTGAGCTGGCCTGACATCACCCTGGCAGTTATTTTTGGTATGTGGGATGCTGGGCCATCCAGATTAGACTCCATTTGATGAAAAGCTCTTAGAATTGTCAGGGAGCATTGGTGTGGGAGGGGTTATTGAATCTCCATGCTAGGGCACAGTTCGTCTCGCTTGTTATCAATGTTGCTGCCACGCTGACCTGGGAAGAAGAGGAAAATAAAGCAAGTGGTGAGATCCTGCTAGTCGTTTGGTTTTCTCGGGGAGGCTCGCAGCCACCCAGACGCCATGCCCACCTCCTCTCTCTGCAGTTGGTCACCCTGGAGAAGGCGCCTGTGTTAGAGGGGCAGCTTGTACCGGATCAAGGTCTGCGGGGGTGCAGCCACCTCTGTGCCCCCTGCCTCCTGCCCCGGGGTGGGGATGGGGGTGGCTGTGCTGGGGTGAAGTCATCCTGACACTTGGGACCCACTAGCAACTCCTGGAGATGCCAGGGAGCGCCTTCCCAGAAAAGAGTCTTGTGGCACTTTCTGAGAATCTACACAAGAGATCGGCAGCCTTATAAAGGATTAGATCGTAAATATTTTAGGCTTTGCAGGCCATAAAGTCTCTGTCACAAGCACTCAGCTCTGCTATTCTAGCACGAAAGCAGACACACACCATACATAAATCAAGCGGGCGTAGCCGTGTTCCAGTAAAACTTCGTTAAAACATGTGGCAGAGACTTCCCTAGAGGTCCACTAAGGTTAGGACACTATGCTTTCACTGTGGTGGACCAGGTTCAATCCCTGGTGGAGGAACTAAGATCCTACAAGGAGGCCAAAAATAAAAACATGTCGCAGCCGGGTCTGACCGCAGTCTGGGGCATTGTTAGCTGACCCCTGCTGTTCACTAGAACCTTCTGCGGTGATGGAGATGTCTGATTCTGTGATATCTAACACAGCAGCCAGTAGCCACACATGGCCTTTGAGCACTTGAAATGTGACTCGTACAACTTGGGGAAAGCATTTCTAGTTACATAATTTGAATGAACTTAACTTTCTATAGTCATATAGCTATTCACCACGTAGCTCTCCGTGGAGCCTGTTGTAGGAAAACCCTTGCAGCGTTAGTTGTGACAGGTGACACTAGAAAACCTTGAAATGATCAACCAACCCTGCAGTTCAGAAGGATTAGCGTTCCAAGGGCATCGGCAGATGGTGGATCGGGAGATCCCTGCCCCATCCTGCTGGGAAGTCTGTCCCTGCGCTTGGCACCGAGATGACTCTCATTGCCAGCGTCTATCCCTCTAACCCGTGGGGCTGTGGTTCACCATCTGTTGCATTCAGCAATCCTCAGCCCTCTGCAAGCGTATCTTCAGACTTAGCCCAGCCACAGGTGTCCAGTTTGCAGGCTGAAGCTGTGGCTTCCAGGCCTGGCACCGCCCTTTCGTGTGTGATCTCGGGCGGGGGAGCCTCTCTGTTCT
>SJYC01117502.1:0-37451 GCA_006408675.1 Madoqua kirkii
AATGGTTTGCCTTGGAGATGAACAGAGATCATTCTGTTGCTTTTGAGATTGCATCCAAGTACTGCATTTCAGACTCTTTTGTTGACCATGATGGCTACTCCATTTCTTCTGAGGGATTCTTGCCCACAGTAGTAGATATAATGGTCATCTGAGTTAAATTCACCCATTCCAGTCCATTTTAGTTCGCTGATTCCTAGAATGTCGTTGTTCATTCTTGCCATCTCTTGTTTGACCACTTCCAATTTGCCTTGATTCATGGACTTGATATTCCAGGTTCCTATGAAATATTGCTCTGGACTTTGCTTCTATCACCAGTCACATCCACAGCTGGGTATTGTTTTTGCTTTGGCTCCATCCCTTCACTCTTTCTGGAGTTATTTCTCCACTGATCTCCAATAGCATATTGGGCACCTACTGACCTAGGGAGTTTCTCTTTCAGTACCCTATCATTTTGCCTTTTCATACTGTTCATGGGGTTCTCAAGGCAAGAATACTGAAGTAGCTTGCCATTCCCTTGTCCAGTGGACCACATTCTATCAGACCTCTCCACCATGACCCGCCCACCCTGGGTTGCCTGGCAGGCATGGCTTGGTTTCATTAATCAATTAGAGAAGACAGTAGTATTTATTAAGTGAAAATAAGTTAGTCTCATTTTCCAAAAATTTACCTTAGTTGTATGGATTCCTAAAATGTTTCTAAGTTAGCTTTAGCCAGTGTATTAAAGAATTATAAGTTTAAGGTCCTTATTTTCTGATAATTGTATGAGATAATTTATGTAAGTGTTTCTCTCTATAAACCAATCAGATCCTTGCTCCTTTCATTTCAGTGACTTTGTAATTTTACTTATTAACAGCTTCTGAAGATAGGAAAACATCCAATACACAATTAAAGGTAAAGCTCTTTCTGAGCTACAGACACAGACAGAAGTATCCATAGAGGGCTGACATCTTCAACACTACCATCTTAGACACTGTTCATAACAACTCACAGGTTCAAATAGAAAACTGCTGTTGTCTTTCTTGAAAAGAAAGTGAAAGTGAAAGTCACTCAGTCATGTCTGACTCTTTGTGACCTCATGGACTATACAGTCCGTGGAATTCTCCAGGCCAGAATACTGAAGTGGGTAGGCTTTCTCTTCTCCAGGGGATCTTCTGAACCCCGGGATCGAACCCACATCTCCCACACTGCAGGTGGATTCTTTACCAGCTGAGCCACCGTGGAAGCAGACATACAATTCTTAATTGGTTTGTGTTCAAAATATGCAGATGACAAATGAAAGACTGTAAGTGAGATCTTACTTCCAGCAGCCAGCAATGATCTTTCTAGGCTTGGGGCTACCCTACAGCTTTAGGGTTCACTTTGCTTGTATTTGCAGAGCCAGAACAGTGAGGACATTTTCTCCCCTGGGTATCCCCTCCCCAGTGAGTGGTAGGTGTGACTGTGTAACTACTCCAACTGCCTGACCCTTGAGTTGAATGTATATTCTTTCCAGGAGTCCCAGAGGGGCTGGTCAAGGTCACTCTTGATGGCACTTGGCTTATAACACGTTTGTCCATGTAAAAATATAGTTGCAACCTAAAAGTTGAGAGTTATGTTTTATTTAGCAGAAAGTTTTAGGACTTAAGCCCTAAAGTATTCTCTCAAGTATCTCTGAGAGAATTCTTCCAAGGAGGCAAGGGGAGGAGCCAGGTTATATAGAAATCGTACAACAAAGGGCAGTTAGTCAGAACATCAAAAGATTATCGTTATTTAAAGAAAACCAGATATCCCAAGTTGAGGAATGTAGTGCTTTTCTGTGTATGGGAAGATGCAAGAGCCTGGGCCACTGAAATAATTTCTTTCTCACGCATCTCACTGTCTGGGGCCAGTTTACTGTGTGTCCCTCAGCGCTCACCACACGGAGTGGCTGCAGCCCAGTGCCTGCTGCATCACAAGCATCGTTTTCCTTCCTGGTTTCCTTAGGTCTCAGCAATTCACATTTGGAGGGCTATAATCACAATGACTGTGACATTCTTGTTTACTGATACGACAGGAATACTCCATTTCTCATGTCCTTGCTTAGAACCCTTCATTCTTGATCCAAGGTCTCCACACTCTTACCTCGTTTTTCTGGACTCACTTCCCAGTGAATCCCTTTCACAGAAATCCACATTCCTGAAGCTGCTTCTGGAAAACCCAACCCAAGTGTTTACTTAATACCTCCTTCACGTTTAGCAACTGAACCCAGAGTATATCCAAAGGCCATTTTCTTTTTTCTTTAAAGGGCCTTTTCAATGATTAATAATATGGACAAGGAAAAGGCTACATTTCTAAATTGTCCTTAAGGGCAGGAGTAGCACCACGTTGGTAAGCTCTGGATAATGAGATGTAAATGAGAATTCCAGGATGTGCAATTAAAAGGAAGGCTTGCCTTTTTGTTCTTTATTTCTTCCTCCTTCTGTCAGCCTGGAACAGAGACATGAAGGCTGGCACTCCAGCAACCGTCTTGGATCCAGGCCTCAAAGATGGAAACCAAGCCCTGAGGATGGCAGAGCCTACGGCCTGGAGATACTGACATGCCAGCATATCAGTCCTCAGCGGTCTTCCTCTGGACATTACCCACGTACCTCGTTTCAGCCTGCATTATCAGGGGTTTTAGGTTATATGCAGGAGATCTCTATCCTAACTGACTCAAGGCTCAAATTCAGGTCTCTCTGATGGGAAAGTTAGCATCTCCAACCCTTCAGCAATACTGAACTCAGGAACATTTTTGCATATATTTTACTAATTTAGTCTGCCTCGGAACTTCAGAAACCAAAAGCCAAAATGCTAAATGGTGACTGAAAAGAATAACTGTGTTGCTGGGTATTTTCAGCTCCTCTGTTCAGATGTTCCATTATGCACCAAGGTCCTTTGTGGACAACCTCACCAAATTGCCTGCTATTTTTGATGTTTCTCAAGCTGTCGCTGGGTACCACCCCCTAACTCAGCAGCCATTGTTAAGGACTCTAGAGTGTAAAACTGCTTCAGTTCGCTGACCTTGATGGAGCCGTGGATGCTACTGCGGTCACGCATTTGAGTGGGAACTTTCAGCACGGTGAATCTGTATCAGTGACTTTGGATCATTTTGCCAGTGCAAAGAATAGAAACATACTATTTCAAAAGACTGCTTCAAACCTTCTCACTGATCAATAAATAAAGAATTTTCAAAATATTTCTTTTGGTTAACAGAAAGGAAGGCTTCCCCGGTGGCTCAGATAGTAAAGAATCTGCCTGCAGTGTAGGAGACTGGGGTTTGATCCCTAGGTCAGGAAGACCCCTTGGTGACAGGAATGGCTATCTACCCCAGTATTTTTGCCTGGGAAATTCCATGGACAGAGAAGCCCTGTGGGCTACAGTCCATGGGGTCACAGAGAATCAGACATGACTGAGGGACTAACACTTTCAGTTTCAAGGGTCACCCAAGGGTGTTTGCTTGCTTGTTCAGTGACTTTAACAGAGATTAAATTATCTGTGTTCTCCTAAAACCCTACTAAAGAAATGTGTCCTGTTATAAAGACCGGGTTTTGAGTCAGGTGGTAGAGGGGCATGAGAAACTGAATATATGAAGGCACAGCAGTTAGAGCAAATGTAAAAACTGGATCTGACTCACAATTTGCAGCAACCAGCCCAGGAAACCAGCCTGCTCTAAGTCAGGCTTGCGGGAAGTCAGAATGCTATCTCTTATAATAATTCAGGAAACCAAACAAACACCCCTGTAAATGATCAAGCCATAATGGCCAGGACTTGATGAATCACAGACACCTTCCCTAATTTCTGTCCCTGCTTCTGAGTTGGAACTAACCAGAGACAGTCCAGTTTGTGCCCTTTGTGCTCAGCCCCTAAGTCGTGTCTGACACTTTGCGATCCCATGGACTATAGCCCACCTGGGTCCTCTGTCCATGGGATTTCCCAGGCAAGAATACAGGAGTTGGTGGCCATTTCCTCCTCCAGGAGATCGTCCCCACCCAGTGACCAAACCTGCGTCTCCTGCATTGGCAGGAGGATTCTTTACCACTGAGCCACCTGGGATGCTCCCTAACCAATCCCATAAACTGCTTGCTTCTCTTTAGTTTACTTCCAGCCTCCCTAGGCCAACAGCCTCCCATGAGGGCACACCTGGAATCTTCCCTGTTCCACTAGAAAGCTTTCTACTCCGCTGCCTGCCTTTGAATCTCTCCCAAAACGCAAAAGGTAGTGGCTGCCTCCCTGCTAGAGCCTACTCCAGTATTTTTGCCTGAAGAATCTCAATGGGCTGAGGAGCCTGTCGGGCTACAGTTCATGGGTCACAAAGAGTCGGACATGACTGAGCAACTCCGCATGCATATGTACAAATGAGGGAAGGAGGTCAGAGGACCTTAGGGTCGACTTGGCTGGTTGGCCCATTAGTAAGGGCTTGCAGAGGCAGCTGTGCAAGGCTCCTACCCATCCTGAGCCTTTTACTACAAAGAGGCAACCAAACACGACTGCTTGGCTCGTGGGAGTGTGTGTCTAGAATTGAAAGCCTTCCATTCAATGGACATGAGTCTGAGTAAACTCCAGGAGTGGGTGATGGACAGGGAGGCCTGGCATGCTGCAGTCCATGGGGTCACAAAGAGTCAGACACGACTGAGCCACTGAACTGAACTGAAAGCCTTCAGACAATGATATGTGTATTTGAAACATGAACTGGTCCCACTGACAGACCAAGAGAAGAAGAAAAGGGTGGGTCTCTCCAAGGGGAGGGGAAAGTTTGTGCAACAGGCCAGACAGACACTGGTGTGTTGTATTTGAGGAGCCAGAAAAGGATCTGACCTGAGAGAGATATAGCAGTCTACAATGAGGAGAAGCTGATGGTGGCAAAGAGGAGGCAGGGAGAATGGCACCAGGCCTCAGATGTGGGACTGGGTTTTGAGCAGAGCCTTGGGGGTAGTCCAGGCCCACAGGGAGCTCAGCAGAGACCACACAGATGGTTCCAAGAAACACAGAAGAGCAGGAGCATGCTTCTTGCTGAGCAGTAATGGAAACATTCCAGAGAGGGGCTCCTTCAGTTTACAAGTGTGTCATGGGCTTCTGTTGATCTTCTCCTTCAACTACCTTAAAAGGGAAAAAGAAATGCATGTAGTCCATCTTGACTTTAGGAACATCTGAGAAGGAGACAGAGAAAGAAGGCAAAATAAATGGTACTGTGCTTAGACGGGACAGCAAGAAAACTTTGGGTCCTTAGTAGTGTTTGGCTGGTTTCATAGAGATTTAGCTGCTGATATTGACTGGCTCTTCCACCAAGATTAAACAGTATTTGCTTAGTAAAAAACAAAAACAAAAAATGCAAACAAACAAAAAACCCTTTTTAAAAAATAAATAGAGTGGAAAAACTCTTTAGTTCTTAAGAAAGATGCAATTTTTTTTTCTTTTCAATTAAGAAATTGCAGGACAAGCTTTAGGATCTAATTGCAAATCTAATTTTGGTGAATCTCGTGCCTCTGTAAGCATTTCAAGCATCATCTTCCCAGCACTCTCCCCCAAGACAGCAGTGAAATGGGAAGACTGGTGTAATTATTTCAATTATACTGAGGAGGAAATGAAGCCTGGGAATGGTTAGGAACTTGCCTAAGCTCCTTTCAGTTTATTGAGAAGCAGAAATTGCCATCTATGGGGTCGCACAGAGTCGGACATGACTGGAGTGACTTAGCAGCAGCAGCAGCGTTTAGTAAAAGGATAGATAATTAAAAGGTTTGGAAGATGGGAACAGAAAAAGGTCCACAGTGAGGTATTTTGTCTAACTGTATGCCTTGGTTTGGGGCTCCGTGAAAGTAAATCTAAGGCAAGAATTTGGGTGCAGGGATTTTCTTAAGGGGCTGCTCCCAGGAAACAGAGGTGAAGGAGCTGGGTAAGTGATGCAGAAGGAGACACCAAGGTAAGGCTGCTGTAGTTGGCAATGGTGGTTCATGCCCCCAGCATCTTTGAGAAGCAGGCAGCTGCCAGCTGCTATCATCTGTGAGAGTGACAGGAGGCTGGAGCTGGTGTGAGCTTGGTGGGCTCCTGGGTATCAAAGAAGGGCCTGACCTGAGTGTGAGACACAAGGCACAGAGCCCTGAGGGGGACACTGCTGGCAGGAAGTAAGTGTGAAGCTCCGGTGATGGATGAGTGGACCTAAGGGCACTGGTCACTGAATGCATCCCTGAGAGAAGCACATGTGAGAAGTAGAACCAGGAACCTGACTTATCCACCTAAGGACCAAGGGGGAGATGCTCTGAGCTGAGCGCCTCCATGCCCTGCACTAGTGAAGACCCCAGTGATCTCTGCCCTCTTATTTGTCTCATATGCTGCTGGTTACAAGGAATCCTAGACCGCTGGTTGTCTATGAATCAAAAGGATAGAACATATTGTTCTTTCATCCACGTGTTCAGGATGTAAGATGCATAGTAATCCAACGGAGGGTAGCAAGTGAACTGGAGCTGGGCTGAACATTTCTAGTCATCGACTCATTTAGTCAACAGATGGGCTGAAGCCTACTGTTCACCAAACACTGTGCTGAGGCCCAGGGGTACAGCAGGGAAGGAAATGTTACCAAATCAGGTCTGGCTGCTCGCCACTCGAAAATCAAAGAGATATGTTGGTAGAAAGGAAAGTTGCTTTTAATCCAAATGTCGGCAATCTGGGGAGACGTGGACTTACTGTCCCTCAAAAGCCACCTCCGAAGATTCTGCTCAGTTGTGATCATTTTCAAAAGGAAACAGAGGAGTCACCTCAGTTAATCATGGAGATGGGGGTCAGAGTCATCACTGTCTCCCACTGTGTGCTGGTTGTCTACAGGCTTGTGTGCAGGCTCGTGTGCAAGTTTGTATAGAGGCTTGTGTGCAGGTTTGTGTACAGGTTTGTGTGCAGGCTTGTGTACAGGCTTGTGTGCAGGCTTGTGTGCAGGTTTGTGTGCAGGCTTGTGTACAGGCTTGTGTGCAGGCCTGTGTACAGGTTTGTGTGTAAGCTTGTGTACAGGCTTGTGTGCAGGCTCGCATGCAGGCTCACGTACAGGCTTGTGTGCAGGCTTGTGTGTAAGTTTGTATAGAGGCTTGTGTGCAGGTTTGTGTACAGGCTTGTGTGCAGGCTCGTGTACAGATTTGTATAGAAGCTCGTGTGCAGGCTCATGTGCAGGCTCGTGTGCAGGCTTGTGTACAAGTTTGTGTGCAGGCTTGTGTGCAGGCTCGTGTGCAGGCTCATATGCAGGTTTGTATAGAGGCTCGTGTGCAGGCTCGTGTACAGGCTCGTGTATAGGCTTGTGTGCAGGCTTATGTGCAGGCTCGCGTGCAGGCTCATGTACAGGCTTGTGTGCAGGCTTGTGTGCAAGCTTGTGTGCAGGTTTGTGTATAGGCTTGTTGACTTCTTGTTTTGCTACTATTTCTGTTACAGTTTATTCTCGAGATTAGTGAAGGCGAAACTGGGAAAGAGATCTGGTCATCTGTTAACCACTTGGTCTTCATTTCTACTTCTTTGCTCTATGGACACAGCCAACAGATTAGGCAAGGCACTGTGAGATCAAAAGATGTGAAAGGTGAGCTTGGGTCAGAGATGAGTAGAATATGGGGGGTACCCGGTTTAAAGTTAGGGACAGGGCAAAGTGAGGGGCCCCCCTGTTAGAGAGCACTTCTCTACCAAAAGCTGCTTTCTGTCTTCATGGAAATGGTTCTTTACAAGTGTTCTTCTTGGTGTCCTGGTGAGTGTGCTCTGGTTTGAAGACTATCCTTGAGCTCACAGGTACAGGAAGTCAGGTGCGGTAATTCCTTGTCAAATGGACTGAGGTGCTCAGCTACTGTGCAGGTTAAAGTCATCCAGGAAGACAAAGAGGTCTGCAGGATGTAAACATCTTCATCCAAATAAATGAGTTTCCAGAGGCAGGCATAGATCAGGTACTGTTTATATCCTAATATCCTTGTGAAGTCCAAAGAGTCAGACATGACTGAGGACACACCACCAACCTACTCAGGGAAGATCCCCTGGAAGAGGAAATGACAACCCACCCCACTATTCTTGCCTGAAAAATCCCAATGGAGAGAGGAGTCTAAAGGGTCAGACACAACTGAGCATGCATCACACCCTTATGAAAAAGAAATGTACCTTCTGCGGGAAGGAAGTATCTGTGCTCTGCAAAGACATGATGTGTTTTCCTGGGGATGCGTCAATCTACTGAAAAATTAATGCTATCAGCTTACACATTTAAGTTACTGACTATCAATCATCCCACTCAGCATAAATGCCAGAGGCTGATTTACATTCTTGTTCCTGACATGAGCTCTGGATGTAACATTTATCAGGCAATAAAAAAATAACTGTAGGCGAGAGAAATGGGAGGTTTTTCTAGGGGTTTTTTCCAGGGGTGTCCTTTAGTGGGCACCACTTGACAATTTCCAGCCTTCATGCCACAAGGAGTCGCCCTCCTAAACCCAAAGCCCCTGGAGAGCTAGGTATTAGTGCGAGACCAGGTCAGAGAGTCATTTCTACAAATTCTCATGCATTCCTTGAAAGGTGAATTATTGCCCATTTTAGCAGGTTCCCGGACCAGGCAGCGGTTTGTGAGAGGAGGCATCATCTTGCTCTTATTCAAGCTGAGACACAGACATAGAGTCAACAAAAGACAGTGGCAACCTAGGGATGCACCCTGCATGCTCAGCCCCTGAGGACAATCAGCACCACTTAGCCACCTGCAGAAATGCAGCCATCCCATCTTCTGATTGGAGGCTACCCCACAGGGTCATCGGGGCTTCCTTTCCTGAAGACTTTTAGAAGACTGATTTGAATTAGGACTTCCCTGAAGGTCCAGGAGTTGAGCCTTCACCTTCCAAGGCAGGGTGTATGGGTTCAATCCCTGGTCAGGGAGCTGGGATCCCACGTGCGTCATGGCCAAAAAACCAAAACAGAAACAGTGTTGTAACAAATTCAACGAAGACTTTTAAAATGTCCACACTAAAAATAAAAAATAATTTTTTCAAAAGGACTTCCAATGTCCATTTTCTAGTTGGAACCTTTTCCAGGAGGAGTGGTATCTGAGCCAGCCCCAGACCCTTTCCCAAAGGGCTGGGGTTAATTGACTCCATGCAGGCCTACCTTCTCAAGCCCAAGTGTGTGGCCACACTAGCACATGCAGGGGGGAGTAGGGTGGAGGAGACAAGCCTAGAGGGAGGCTGGGGAGACCCTCAAGAGACAAAGAGATTCAGGGGGAGGCAGGGCCTTGCTGGAACAGCTGCCACCCTTCTCCTGCCAGCGCCAAGGCTGCGGTCACTCTGCATAAGATCCGTGTGCCTTAACTGGCTGGCTTCCCAGGGGCGGCGTTTTGTGAGAGGAGGTGACATCTCACTTTCACTCAGACTAAGATGCAGGACAGGGTAGCAGCCAAATATGCTAGGCTAGGAACGGGACACATGCAGCATACACACCCAGTCCGGAATCACCAACCACCACACTAAGTGAAGAGAGACGAAAGAGCCTTGTGATAAGGGTGAAAGAGGAGAGTGGAAAAGAAGGCTTAAAAATCAGCATTCAAAACACTAAGATCACGGCATCCAGTCCCATCACCTCATGGCAAAGAGATGGGCACAAAGTAGAAGCAGTGGCAGACTTTATTTTCTTGGGCTCAAAATCCCTGCAGTCATGACTGCAGCCTTGAAATTAAAAGATGCTTGCTCCTTGGAAGAAGAGCTATGACAAACTTAACGTATTAAAAAACAGACACAACTTTGCCAACAATGGTCCCTATATTCAAAACTATGGTTTTTCCAGTAACCATGTATAGATGTGAGATTGCACCACAAAGAAGGCTGAGAGTTGAAGAATCAATGCTTTTGTATTGTGGTGCTGGAGAAGACTCTTTATAGTCCCTTGGACAGCAAGGAGATCAAACCAGTCAATCCTAAAGGAAGTCAACCCTGAATCTTCATTGGAAGGACTGGTGCTGGAGCTCCAATACTTTGGCCCCCTGATGCGAGGACTGGATCACTGGAAAAGATCTTGATGCTGGGAAAGATTGAAGGCAGGAGGAGGAGGGGACAATAGAGGATGAGATGGTTGGATGGCATCACTGACTCAATGGACGTGAGTTTGAGCAAGCTCTGGGAGATGGTGATGGACAGGGAGGCTTGGCGTGCTGAAGTCTATGGGGTCACAAACAGTTGGAAATGATTGAGTGACTGAACAATGCCACCACCAAGAGGTGGCCCAGAGCTACCAGCTCAGCTAGATTTTTAAGAAAAGGCTGAAATTGAGATTTTTACACGACTTACATATTGGTCACTTGTTCAAATAAAAATAGTGGCTGGGGTTTGTGGGGATGAGTTTATGACTTCTGATTTGACTCAGCTCTGTTAAATTGTTCTTTCTTTTCCTTTCCTCCTCCCCACCCCAGTCCCAAATAACTAGCACACACAGCCTAGGCCTCTAAGATCCTATCAGCAACTCTGGAAAACAAGAGGCGTCTTTGTTTGAACTTAAGAGTCTGATTCAATCTTTTCAAAGCATTTAACTCCATTATAGCCTAAGCTAGTCCCCAAAACACTGTCAGTGGGAAATATGATCTTTAAGATATTTATATCATATTTAAGATCTCTAAGAGGAGTTGAGGTTACCAAGATCACTTTTAAAGTGATTTGTATTAACCTTTGGGGGAAAAAGGCAACATTGTCTTCAAGCAATTTAAATAAAGGCACTTTTGTCTTCTAAAGTTGCTTGTAACCCCTACTGTCTACCAATCTGCTAAAGGAAAAGCTATATTCTATATACATATATATAAAGAAATATATGTATTTATATGTATATATATATATTTATATATATAGCTTTTCTATCCTAGAAAAGCTCAATAAAATGCTTTTGCTGCTTAGTCACTTCAGTTGTGTCTCTTTGTAACCCCATGGACCGCAGCCTTCCAGGCTGCAGTTCTAGGATTCTCCAGGCAAGAATACTGGAATGGGCTGCCATGCCTTCCTCCAGGGGATCTTCCCCAATCAGGGATTGAACCCGGGTCTCCTGCGTTGCAGGCAGATTCTTTACTGCTGAACTACCAGGGAAGCCTTGATGAGATGATACATGTGGCTTTTGCATGATTCTTTTCTCCTGGCAAGCATCAGTTCAGTTCAGTCGCTCAGTCATGTCAGACTCTTTGCGACCCCATGAATCGTAGCACGCCAGGCCTCCCTGTCCACCGCCAACTCCCAGAGTTCACTCAGACTCACGTCCATCGAGTCAGTGATGCCATCCAGCCATCTCATCCTCTGTCGTCCCCTTCTCCTCCTGCCCTCAATCCCTCCCAGCATCAGGGTCTTTTCCAAGGAGTCAACTCTTCACATGCGGTGGCCAAAGTGCTGGAGTTTCAACTTTAGCATCATTCCTTCCAAAGAAATCCCAGGGCTGATCTCCTTCAGAATGGACTGGTTGGACAGGAAGGAAAAGTGGTCCTCTGGGGTCAGGAGATTAGGTGAGGGGCCTCTCCCAGAGTTGGGGTTTCTGGCACCAAAAATGACTCTGAGGAAAAAAGACAGAGAGAGGAATGGCTCCCCAAAATGGGCTGACAAAGGAAAAGGACTCGGGATATAGGGCGTTGAGGTGAGGTGCAGATGGGGGAAGGGAAGTAGCAGTAGTTATGGGGATGGAAAAGAGGAAAGAAGTGTCAGCTGATGGTAGTCTCAGTGTACGTGGAGGTCCAGTGGGGGAAAAGCATTTGATTTGCTCCTGGACTTTGCTTCTCAAGGGTATCTTCATTTGAAGCAGGTACATAGGGTCATCCCCATGAGAGATGTTAGGGCTCTTTCAATTGCATGTGATAGAAGAGCAATTGAAATGGGCTTAAGATGCAAAGGAATGCCTTAACTAACGCAACTGAAACTCAAGGAGTGAGTGGGACATCGGGTATAGCTGGATCTGGGTGCGGGTCATGGGGAAACTATCGTCATGGCTTGTCTCTGATTTTCTTTGAAGTTGCTTCGTGGTGGGAGGGTTCTCAACATATTTTATCAGAGATGAGCCTTTGTAGTGCTAGACCTTCATTTGACCAAATTAACACCAAGAGAGGAGAGATCCTTTCCCTAGTAACTCCAAGAAAGCATTCGGATTGACCACGATTTTTCAAATTTGACCTGTGTCAAGGAAAAACACATTGTTTTCCTTTACCTTCCTACTACATACTTCTGACACCTTTCTGCCATCAAAATTCAGGCTGTGGGTTTGCTTTCTTAATGAGGAACTTTTGCATTAACTGTACCTTGCAATGTCAAGATGGCTCCAACTGTGGATCAGGGTACAGGAGGGCCTGAGCAAGAACATCACTTGAGAGTCTTGGGAAAAATAAAAGCACAGTCCTGAGTGGCATGGCTGTTCATCCTGTCTTCTCCACTCTCCTGCTGATTTCTCATCTCCTGACCCTGAACCTGACCAAGGCTAAATTCAGTTTTAGAAAACAGGGACACGACTTTGCATCATCTCCATGGAAACATCTTGACAGTGTTGAAAAATTCCTGGAGTCAGATATCCTAGAGCAGGGAGATCTGTCTTTACCTGTGCTTTAGAACCAGCTGATCCACAGGCGAGCTCGAGGCTAAGGTGGTTTGGAATGATCAACAGACAGTATGGGTGCCATGTTAGTTTTCAGCCAAAAACTACAGTCCAGGAAGGCTGGAGAGAGGATACTGGCTGGGCCAGAGTTCCCTGGGGCAAATGGACATAACTTGGGGCCCCAAGCAGGATAGTCTATTGCTGAGCATCCCTTAAAGACATCCAGTCCTTGTATGCCCTGGGCTGCACCTAAGTGCCTGCAGGAGAGCCAGCCCATAGCTAGAGCTCCTCATCACACACTCCACTGTCCCAATCCAGCAGTTCAGGGGCAGGCAGCCCAACCAGAGAACTAGGGACTCTTCAGTGTGTCTCCAGGTTCTTGCTTCCCTTTCCCTACAGAAATTTCTCTAGAAAAATCTCTCAGTCAACACCAATGCCATCTTGGATGTTCTAGCTCAGTAAGGAACTTCTTGAGGAAGGTGAAAGAGACTTTGTTTTCTTGGGCTCTAAAATCAGTGGGGATGGTGACTGCAGACATGAAATTAAAAGATGCTTGCTCCTTAGAAGAAAAGCTATGACCAACCTAGACAGCATCAAAGAATTGATGCTTTCGAAATGTGGTGCTGGAGAAGACTCTTGAGAGTCCCTTGGACTGCAAGGAGATGAAACCAGTCAATCTTAAAGGAAATCAATCCTGAATATTCATTTGAAGAACTGATGCTGAAATTGAAGCTCCAATACTTCGGCCACCTGATGTGAAGAGCTGACTCACTGGAAAAGACCTTGATGCTGGGAAAGATTGAAGGCAGGAGTAGAAGGGGACAATAGAGGATGAGATGGTTGGATGGCATCACCAACTTGATGGAGGTGAGTTTGAGAAAACTCTGGGAGGTGGTAATGGACAGGGAAGCCTGGCATGCTGCAGTTCATGGGGTCACAAAGGGTGGGACATGACTGAACGACTAAACACCTGGCACCTCACTTGCCTCACCCTTGCCCCAGCCCTGGGTGGTAAACAAGAGCCCTCAGGAGAGCACAGCCCATACATCATCATGTGGAGCAGAGGTACGTCCCTGATGATCCCAGTAGAGCCACAAAGTGTTGAGAGATAATAATATGGTTGTTGCTTTAAGCCACTAAGCTTTGGGGTGGCTTGTTCTATAGCAATAAGCAACACAAACAGGTGTTTGACAGTTCCAAACCTACATCCTCACAGGACTGACTCAGACCAAGTGTGCATCCGTGAACTGGTATGATCGTGGCCAAGAAAGGTGCTGACCAGCCAGATCTGGGTCACACATCCAGCCCTGGAACTGGAAGGCAGTCAGCTCTGCCTGTCAACCCAGACAGAGAGCAGGGAAGTGCCTTTTCCAAGGAAGACCAAAGTGTGGTTATCAGAAGAAGGGCAGTGGATTGGGGCAGAGCAAATCCAAGCAGTAGTCAGCTACAGCTGGATGTCCGGGGACCCCAGCAGAGGCAGGCAACCACTGGACTGGGAATCCTGAGGGCGTTTATGTCTATCCTTGTGTGAATTATAGGAGATAATTTTAGGTAAACCATTAAATCCACTGCCCAACACACAGTAAATGCTCATCTGTGGATGGCTATTATTATTTTATTTCTGCTAGTGCTATTGACCGGTATCTATATCATATGAATTGATATTCCTGTCTCTGAAGACACCAGCCTGGATTTGGTCCTAGGGCAGACTATATTCACACAGAAGAGCATTTGGCTCTATTTGAAGGACTCTCTGCTCTATGTGACCCAGTATTTAGAGGCAGAGAAGTGTAGTGCTTGGCTATTTGAAAGGTTGTCATCTTATTAACTCCTAGCCGCAGGGTCTGGACTCTGCTGTGGCTCCTTATTTAGGAGACAAATAACTCAGCCTGGCCTAGTCCTGTCTGGTTTCAAGGTTTCCATGGAGACGGCGGTCCAGACAGAGGTAGCTTCGGAAGACTCAGCGCCTTCCCATGCAATCAGGAGACTGGCAGTCCTTGTTCTTATGCATCTTCTCTGTTGAGGGATGTGTGTGTGTGTGTGTGTGTGTGTGTGTGTGTGTGTGTGGGTGGGTGTTTGTGTATACAAATGCTTGTATGTTAGAGATGTGAAACTCTATATCCACAAGTGCACAGTGATCGCCTCTTAAGAGACACATGCACTCCTGAAAATCACAATGAAAAGTCACCATGCGTGCCGTGGATGATGTAGGAGAAATCTCTAGGACAGCCAACCGCAAATCCTCCTATCAATGGAATCCCATTGCCGAAGGCTGGCTGGGCTACTGGGTAGCTGGTATTTCTTAATCTTTAATGTCAGAGGATAGACTACATCACAGTTTCAGTTATGTGGATGTGAACAGCTTGGACAAACACTGGTCTTCCAGAGGCAAAGGTAGGAGCTGTGACTTTGGTCTCCTGGAGCCTGGAAGCATGTGGTTTGTGAGCAGAGATGAGAGTCCGTGTGTCTCTGGGACACCCACACCAGCTCAGAGTCTGTGCCTCCTTCTTCACTGCACTCTCTTCACTGAGCATCTATTTGCTTTCTGGCCACTGAACCACTTGCTGTTCAGTAAATGTAACTTTTCCCCTCCACCAGCTCACAATCTACACCGGGAGGCTGACACCAAACCAGGAATCAGAGCAAACAAGCTGCAAAGGGTTACAGAGCCAGAGAATAGAGCTGCCTCCCTGCCAGGGGCAGGGAAAGACTGGTGCATTTTGAAGAGACCCGCCAAACCCCCCATTTTGCTTCAAATATGCAGGGAGTGGGGCATGCGACTTTTCATAGCCCCTCCTCCTCCTCAGAGTTGCTGGCCCCACAGTCCCTCATCCTGGCCTGGCCTCTATCTTCCCCACTGTGGTTTAGCAACTGAAGCCCATCATGTTCCCACTTCTTTCCCCAACCTAGATTGGGGCTGTCTCCTGATAAATGTAGCCCCTAAAACTCTGCTAATATAGGAGGGGACTTGTGATCTGGTTCCTGAGTGAGGTGGACTTGTCAGCTGGAGAAATGGGAAGAGCTCTTTAAAGAGAGGAAAGGGAATATGCAGAGGACAGGGAGTGGGTGAGATGGCACGACCAGGACAGTCCGGAGGAGGCTTGGCAAGGGCGGCACCAGGGGAGCTGGGACATGGCTTAGAACTAGATTGTGGAGCCTGTTGTTAGCTACATAAAAAGCATTCGCCCAGTATCTGCCAAGACAGCGGATGTGAACGATCTCTGATTTTAAAAGATCCTACCAATATCCATGCATTACTATTGGATCACACAGTCATCATTGAGATTGGGGGCTGTAGGGGGCAGGACTCAGATCTTAGACCCCTTCCCTTCTCGAATTCTGCTCATCTCACACCATTAACGACTCCAAAATTGGTGTCTATGTCCAGACCACTCCCCTGAACTCAGACCGTCCACTGAGGACAGGGACATTCCCACTTAGGAGTTACCTGGACATCTCAGACTCAGCCAGCCGAGTCACCTTGCCTCACCCCCCTGCCTCTCCCACAGCTTTCCCTACAACAGGTCTGTGGAGAGTCTGTCCTTCTGGTTGCTCTGGCTAAAAGTCCTGGAGTCATACAACCTGATTCCCTCTTTCTCTCTCATCCCCAGACCACCCCCAATTTCACCACATTGGTGCTTCTTTTCCAAACAATTCCAGATCTGATGGACAAATATCACTTCATGTCTAGCCGTGTCTGCTATAGACCTCTCTTGTTACTTCTGCCCCACCTCCATCTATTTCTCAATCCAAACAGCCAGAGCGATTCTTTTCAAACCCAAGTCACATCGTTCTTCTTCTACAAGGCCCTCAGTGGCTCCCTCGTTGCATAGATGGAGTGAAGATCAATATCCTTACTGTGACCCACCGTGACTGCCAACACCAGCAGCTGGAGGTGAAAACACACACTTTGGTCCTAACCAAACTTTGGTCCTAAACAAACTATAGATCCAAACACACACGTTGGTCCTATAGTGGTTCCCAAGCCTAACCAGGCTCCAGGATCACCTGGAGTGATCACTCCAAACATGACTCTGGGGACCAGTCCCAAACCTGCATATCCATGAGAAGTTCCTCGATGGGGATCTTCTGCTGGTATCAGGGCCAGACTAGAGTGAGGCACCTAAGGTGTAAATTTTCAGGAAACAGTCACTTTGAGGTGCTAATGCAATACTGTCATCGATTTGAAAACGAGCACCTCTTTAAATTCCTGTGGCCCCCAGCATCTCACCAGCCTCACCCTGGCCCCAGCCCTGGGTGGTAAGCTTCCTGTTTTTATACATCTGCTTTCATGCATGCTAAGTCGTTCAATTGTGTCTGACTCTGCAATCCCAAGAACCATAGCCCTCCAGACTCCTCTGTCCATGGGATTCTCCAGGCAAGAATACTGGAGTGGGCTGCCATACCCTTCTCAGGGGATCTTCCTGACCCAGGGATCAAGCCTGCGTCTCTTACGTCTCCTGCAGTTTAGAGGAGAAATCAAGCAGGTTCCTTGCCACTAGTGCCACTTGAATCCCAGAGATGCCTTTTCAGCTTCCTGCGCCTTCCATTCTGATCTAAAGCAAGTACTCAAACTGCAGACCAGCCCTGCAATCACATTCATTTTGGATCAGCCATATTCTGTTGGGAGAAAGAGGATTGTTCAGAGGTGGCTGTGTGGGTGTTTCAGGGGACCTCACTACTCTTGCGATGGTAGAGGTAAGACCCTAAGTTTTCATCCACTCATGTTACTGACTGGTTGATAGGAGAAGAAGTGAGGGAAAAACCAGCCAGCTCAAAGGACCAATTTAGTCTTGTTAAATACACCGGAAGAGCAGAGCGGGAGTGATCAGCTCCCCACAGTTTGTGGTTGTAAAGGTGCCTGCTTGCTAACATGTGCAGAGAAGTTACTCTGCGGCTGCTCTGCAGGATAAATAATAAGATGGTTTCTTGTATCTTACAGGCTGTGAGGGGAGGAGGAGAGGGTGGAATTCTGAAGGAGATGAAAAACATAGTCTGAAAAAGTGAATTTGAAAAAGCTTCTGCAAAAGCTTCTTTTGGTTTTTCACATCTTATTTGAGGGATCTTATTGGTGCTAGTCCCAGTGCAGGAGACACCAGAGATGTGGGTTGGATTCCCAGGTTAGGAAGACCCCATGGAGTAGGAAATGACAACCCATGCTGGTATTCTTGCCTGGAAAATTCTATGGACAGAGGAGCCTGGTGGCCTACCGACCGTCCATGGAGCCACAAAGAGACAAGACTGAGCGACTGATCACACACACACACCAGGAGGACCCTCACGCCCTTCCATTTTCCAGCATTTTATTAAAGAAATGTTACAATTTGTTAAAGTCTGCCTGGACCAGGAGACTGCCAGCTTTCATGATTCAGGAGGTGAGATGGTTCGTCTTCATCAGCCAGCTACTTAATTAAACGCTGACCTAGGTGTTTCTGGAAAGTGGATGTGGTTCACATCTATGCTCAGATGACCGCAAATAAAGGAGATAATTGCCCTCAGCAAGGGCAGGGGTTGCTCATCCAATCAGCAGGAGGCCTGAAGAACAAACACTGAGGCTTCCCGAAGAGGAAGAAATTCCATCTCAGGACTGTGACAGCAACTCCTGCCTGCGTTTCTGGCCTGCCAGCCCTGTAAAACTCAGACTTACTAGCCCCCATGATCACATGCTCTAACTTCTTAAAATAAATCTCTTCATATACTTGGTTTTATTTTCTTGGAGAACCCTGGCTGATACCGGATGCCTTTACATTCCTTTTTTTTTTTTTTTTTTGCTTTAAATAGATGAAAGGCAAGAATCTGAAAGCCAAGTGACTTCAACACAGCACATGCATGCACCTCACATGCTATGAGGTTGGAAAAAGAAGGCTGTGGGCCAGAGAGAGCTGGAAAACAGGGACAGTAGTCTTTATTGTTTTTTTTAGCTTTATTTAATGTGCAGAGTGGCGCAGGTGCTTCATCTGTCGAGGCTCTGCTCTCAGCTCTGTCTTCTGTTCTCTGACCTCCACCTCATCCTGGTCCTCAAATGATACCTGACCTAGTCTCTGCAGACTCCTCCTTCCTCAGGCCTGGATTATTGAGATGGCTTCTTCCTACTTGTCTTTTTTTTTTTTGCTACTTTGTCACTCTTTCTCTTGGAGAAGGCAATGGCACCCCAATCCAGTACTCTTGCCTGGAAAACTCCATGGACGGAGGAGCCTGGTTTTGCAGCCCCTGGGGTCGCTTCGAGTTGGACATGACTGAGCAGCTTTGCTTTCACTTTTCACTTTCATCATTGGAGAAGGAAATGGCAACCCACTCCAGTGTTCTTACCTGGAGAATCCCAGGGATAGGGGAGCCTGGTGGGCTGCCATCTATGGGGTCGCACAGAGTCAGACATGACTGAAGCAACTTAGCAGCAGCACTCTTTCTCTAAATGTCTCTACTCCTTGGTTTAGGCTCCCACAGTCTTTTCTCTGCATTTTCTCTCTGTTTCCCACCACCTGCCCCAGAAACGTCCACTGAACACCCATTTGCTGGGTGACCTTGTCACTCAAACAGTTGGAACCACTTCCTAAATAGTGCTGCTTCTGAAGCCTTGTCTCCATCCTAGAACCCTCCCTACTTCTTCAAAATCATCCACCCAACTGCACACTGGATTTGTCCACCCAAGCCCCCCCTGAATCTCAGACTTGACATATTTACAGTAGACCCATCATTCCCAACACTGTGCTCTTGATCACGGCTGGCAGAGTTTCCATCCAGAGCTGCCACCTCCCCTAGCAACAAGTCAGTCATTCTTGTTCACACCCGATTTCCTTAAGAGCAATGTAAATGCTTTGACTTTATTGAAGTGATGCAGTTAGATTCCTCTGAGACACGATCATTATTCTTGGTACGTGATTTCTGTAATGGGATAAGTGGCTGTCTTTGCCCCTAGATGACACCTGAAAGAAGTAATATGTGCACCTGTGTTTTTAATCAAACTGGAGAAGAATAACCAGGGGCAGTCCAGAGGCATAGTAAGTGTGCCAGTGTGCTTCTGGCAAGTTCACGGAGGCGGCAGCTGGGTTGCATCCACGTGAGTGAATGATGGGGCAAGATGACTGGAGGCGGACCCTGCTGGCAGTGCAGTGATTAGGAGTCTGTCGGCCAATGCAGGGGGCCTGGTGCTCTCTAGTCTGGGAAGATTCCACGTGCTCTGGGGTAACTGAGCCCGTATACCACAACTGCTGAGCACCGCTCTACAGCCCGAGCTTCACAACGGGAGAAGGCATCGCACTGAGAAGCCCAAGCAATGCGGCAGAGAGGAGCCCCTGGTCACCTCCCCTAGAGAAAGTCCGTACAAACCCCGAAGACCCAGCACAGCCAAAAGTGAATGAATGAATGGATTTTAAAGACCGGAGGAGAACAGGACTCAGAGGGGCTCCAGGCCTTCACAAGGATGTTTCCCATTTGTCCAGTGGGGAACCACGGGACGGTTCTGGAAGGGTTGTGAGATGATCAGACTGAAGTTTTGGACAATTTGAGCTCCGCATGGGACAGGTGTGGATGCGGCCAGAGTGGAGCCCAGACTCCAGGCCCTGATTCAGTTGGTCTTGGTAGGCGGGAGGCATCAGGGAGATGTAAAATTCCTCATGTGATGCTGGTTTGGAGCCAGGCTTCTCGAGGTGAAACCACAGAAGCGTGACCTCCCCCAGCCTAAGATTGCATCCCCAGAGTTTCTCAATCCCGCACCAGTCCAGGCCCAGCCTTCAGCATCAGCAGATTCTGCTCCAAGACATTGAAAGAGGCCCTTCAAGCTATGCTGTGTCTGCAGAGGGAAGTGTCACCGTGTAGCTGGCCATTTATAACTGCAGCCTGGATGGTTTTGCTTTTAGTTTATTTCAACTTCAGTGAAGTGACTCAGCCGCTCAAGAATGGGTTTATCAAGGTGTCTGGCTCCGATGGATCACTCTGGACCACCCTCCCCCCCATCTCAAATTCTATCCCTGATTAACTCCAGGTCCAAGTTGAGTATTAGAATAATTCAAAGCAAACAAAATCGTTTATGTCATAGATAACCACATTGAAGATCCAAAAGAAAGATAATGTAAAATTCTCTTCATTGGGTACAGTTTTTAATGAAAGTGATCAGCCGTTGAGAGACCTGAGTTATCAGAAACATGCCTTCAGTAAGCTTCTGAGTAAGGGCTTGGCTATTGCAGAGATGTGCCACACACAAGGAACACAGCATGTAAAGACAAGTCTGACTCAGTGGATTGTGAGTGACTGACGGTGTTATTTGTTTCTACAATGAAATCTGTATGCCTGGCTCTGGGCCATCCACAGCCTCCTAGACCACATGCCAGCCCAGCTTCTTTCGATTTTTCCTGTGAACAGCAATTTGGATGAAGAACTAGATGGATATGTTCAAAACTAACTCCTTGGAAAAACTGAAGTAATAAATACAACGCATGGGGGATTGATCTGAGGATGAGAGGATCAGAGCAACGGTGATGTGACTGAGCCTTTGCTGTCTGTCATCCAGGAGGACTGGGTGCCTGGTGACCAGCACCATCAGTGTTGACCCTCACCTCAGTTCAATCTCCTGTGTTGTGGGGAGGATTCAACAGGGGGCTTCCCTTCAGATGGGATCTCATTCCCTTCTCCAAGCTTGGAGGACCAGCAGGAGCTACTTTCCCAGTGAAATCACCTACAGCTGCTGGAAAATTGTTTGCCTTGAACAGAAACTATTTCATTGAACTGAATGGTGACAATGGCACGAATATCTGGGAAGGAGAAAATTTAGAAATACCACGTCAGATCTGGATGGTGGAGGTCAACTTTCTTCATCCCTCGCTCTAAAGTTGGACACATATCTGGAAAAAGGTGACCATATGGTTCTCCTGAATGTCAGGATATTGTGACATGCATGAGGAGACTGGTTCATGTTTAGCTGGATGAACAGGAAAAGTAGTACTTTTCCATAAGACCTGACCTCAGTTCCAAGAGCTTTGGAAATATCAATAAGCATGTTGAATTGAGGGGGAAGTTGGGTTGTAAATCACTTCAGTGATATTTGGATAATGTTTACCAAGAGATGCATATATCTGAGCCCCATGCCAAACCCTTGCAACCCAATTTTATCAATAGAAGGCAACCCCCCCCCCCCAAAGCTGTTCAATGGGAGAAGCTCTATCACCTCCAGATCAGTAAGTGTCTGGTGACCCAGGGCCACCTAAGTCAGGAAGGAGGCCTAGGCATGCTTAAGGGGTGTGGCTATGGTGACCCAAGTCTGATCCGATTTATAATGAAAAGCATGGATTGGCTTTAAATAATCTCCCTTGGCTGGACATGTCAGAAACACGTTCATCAGGAGGCTCATGAAGTGTCATGGGTCAGGAGGGGCCCAGCAATTGACGTTGGGAAGAATAATTGGCTCTGAGCTGGACAGTGCCTGAGAGTGGTTGATCTCCTGAGCCACAAAGGCTGTGTTGCTGCGTTGGCATCTCCTGACAAGGGTGGCATTTGGAGGGTTAACCTGGACACTGTGGCTGGAATGGTGATTCCTCATACCTGTCCTCCTTGGACAGAGGGGCCTGAGAAGATTGGTGGGGGCCAGACAGCAGATACACTGGGGACTGGAGCGCCAGCGGGACCACCAGGAGGTGAAGAAGTGGGCTTCACCAAGACGTGAAAGTCACTTCTGAGCTGCTGTTAAGGAACTTTTTTGCTTATGACAGAAAACCAGAATACAACTGTAACTCGATAAAGAGTCAAGTTTGTAGAGAAGGACAAAACCCAGGAAACTGACATGCTTATCAAATCTATTTATGCTTCTTTATTTAAATCCATTTTAATAATGGAAAGGCATTTATCTGATCAGAAATTGTTATGATTTCCTTTCTTAGAAGACTTCATAGGAGACATTTTTTCACTTCTATTATCATGTTCTAAATAGATAATTTAAAACAGATTGCATCCACATTAACTTCAACTCCAGAAGGCATCATTTATAAGATTATATTTAAGAGGCAGTTAACTATTATAAATTATTTGATGAATTATAGGACTATCTACATTTAAAGGATCCTTTTTATTACTAAAATAAATCGTCGCTCAGTCATAGCCTACTCTTTGCAACTCCATGGACTGTAGCCTGCCTGGCTCTGTGGTCCATGCAATTTTCCAGGCAAGAATACTGGTGTGGGTAACCTTTCCCTTCTCTAGGGGATCTTCCCAACCCAGGGACTGAACCTGGGTCACCTCCATTGCAGGCAGATGCTTTACTGGCTGAGCCACCAGCAAAGTGTTTTTTTTTTTTTTAACTAAAAAATAATAGTATGGAACTAGGTGATATTTCCTGCACTATGTTAAGTCCTCCAAAACCTGAGACCCTGTTACAGCCCCGCAAGAAAAATTCCTGCAGGGACTTCCCTGGTGGTCCAGTGGTTAAGAATCTGCCTGCCAGGGCAGGGGACATGGGTTCAATCCCTGGCCTGGGATGATCCCACACGCCACGGGACACCTAAGCCCGAGGGCCCTAGAGCCCGTGGTCCACAAAGGAAGCTACTGCAATGAGCAGCCCATTCCGCACAGCGACAGTAGTCCCCACTCGCCATGACTGAGAAAGCCCAACAAAGCAATGAAGATGCAGAGCAACCAAAAATAAATTAATAATTTTTTATGGAAAAAAAGAAGAGAAAGAAAAAGAAAGATTCCTGTAGCCTGAGCTTCTTCAGCCCAGCAGCCATGGAGAACTCGCTCCTCACTGAGGCGACATGGTTCTCCTTCAGGCTGCTCTGATGTTAGAGAATTCTTCCTTATTTCAAAGACCAAGTCTTCTCCATGGGTTCAGCCTTGCCCTCTGCACAGAGCACATATTCCAGTTCTTTTAACAGCCTCACCCATGAGCTGGTGTCAGGGATCTCTGTTTCCTTCTCTTTAATCTTTTTTTTCTTTAATATATTATGAAGGCACGCAAGAGTATAAAATTAAGATGAAGGGCAAATAAGCCAGACCTCCAGGCTCTGGAATCCTCCCCCAAGAGACAGTCAAGTTACTGCTTCCTGTCTTTACAAGAGAATTCTATGCATTTGCAAAGTATACACATTATTTTTCTAGGCCAAAGTATCACATACGCTATTCTGCATCTTGCTTTCCTTGAACCTAATAATACATTCTGGAGATGATTTCACATCAGAATTTAAAGCCCCACCTGACTCTTTTAAAACCACATTTCATTAAACCAGTCCCCTGTTGATGGACACTAGGTAGCTTCCAATCTTTTGCCACTGCAAGTGAAACAACCGTGAATATCCTTGCATTGCATATCCTTCTTTGTGCAGGTTATCTGTGTGATAAGTTTAGAGCAATGCTCGACTGAAAGATATGTGCATGTAAAATTTCAATGGACATTGCCAAATTGCCACCCAATGAAGCGGCACCAGTTTGCTCTCCACCAGCAAGGTCAGGGAGTGCCTGCTGTCTCTCACGGTTAGGAGACGAGCCAGTTTGTAATGCCGTCTTGGAACTGTCTTTCCCTGAACTGAACCCACTGTTTCTGTGTGACCCAATGACCTCAGTGAATGTAAAACGCCTTCTCTCATGTGAGTTACTCTACTTGTCATTAAAAAAAAAAAAAAAAAACTTCTACACCAAAGATGCCATTGTGCCCAGGCCCACATCAGTGGCATTTAGTCATGAAGCTCTGTTCCGCGGTGCAGCTGCTGACAAGGTTCTCCTTTTGGGCCCTGGGCTTTTGGATTCTTGTCTGCAAGCTGCAGAAGCTCCCATTTACCCCTGTGTATTTTTTTGTTTTTGCTGGTGTAACCAGTTACACAGACTTGGCACTTTCAATCAACACAGGCCTACTGTCCTCTAGATGTGTTGCTCCAAAGTCCAAAATGAGTCTCAATGGGCTAAAATCGAGATGTCAGGACTGCGTTCTTTCTGCATGCCCTAGGGGAAAACCCACTCGCCTTCTCCAGCTCCCAGAGGCTGCCTGCCTGCCAGGGCTCCTTCCTCCACTCAAAGCCAGCAGCTCAGCCTCGTCAGTCTCTCTCTGGCTCGGACCCCTGCTTCCTTTGTCCTTTCCTGACTCTCTCGCTTGTGTCTTCTTTCCATCTTTTAAGGACCCTCTGATTACATTATGCTTGTCTAAGTAATCCAGGATAATATTCCTGTCTTAAGATCCCCAACTCAATTATATCTGCAAAGTCCCTTTTGCCATGTAAAGTAACATATTCACAGGCTCCAGGGATTATCTTTAGGGAGCCATTACTCTCAGACACTGATCTGCATTAAATACCATCTTGTAGAGGTTAATTGCTTCAAAGACTGGACATAAATGGGCTTTGAGGGAGGGGCTGGGTATCCTCCCTTCTACAGGAATTTTAAACTAAGTACCAACCAGTATGTGATGTTGAGCTGAGTATCCTTGGAGCTAGAGTGAAGAAGCCAAACAGCTAACAGGTGGATGGGTGCTTTGCAGTTTATAAAGAGCATTTACATCCATTACCACAGGCATTTCTGCTTGCCACTGTCGGATGAGGAATCTGCCGGAAGTCACCCGGCAGGCGCCTGTCAGCGAGATTCTTTAGGCTGCAAAGCTGTAGCTCCTCCCATCCCAGCTGCACCAAAGTCATGCCACCAGCCCACACGGAGTCTCCAATAAAAGTCCTGAGAACTTTGTTCCTCTGTGGGTTTCCAGAGCTGCCTGTTCCCATAAAAGACCAATTTGATCTTCTTTTACCAGTAAAGATTTACTTAAATCCCATCTACTTTTAAAATTTACTTTAAAGATTTACTTTACTGGTAAAGGTCTCCTTTTATCAGTTCATAGAGCTGGTTCTTACACCTTAACTCCCCAGAACTCAGCCTTGTCAGCTGAGCACTTCTGGCCTGGAATGGTGTTAGCACATCTGTGATGGTGCCAGGGAGATGGAGACCCAAAAGGAATGGGACCACGACCAACGTCACAGGGGACTCAAACCCACAGGTCGCCTGTCACTGAGCCACTCTGTCCCTTCCAGAGAGCCAGCCCTGACAAGCTAGCAATTCGCAAACTCCTCAGTAATCTGACCTTCACTTCAGAGGATATCGTGGAGTGCTCGGAAACTGGAGGCTGAGTAGGCAGCCATGGAATCCAAAGACACTTGTTCCTCAGAAGACAAGCTATGATAAACGGAGGCGGTGTGCTAAAAACCAGAGACATGACTTTGCCGACAAAGGTCTGTATATTCAAAGCTACGGTTTTTCCAGTAGTCAGGTATGGGTGTGACAGTTGGACCATAAAGAAGGTTGAGCGCTGAAGGATTGATGCCTTCAAACTGTGGTGCAGGAGAAGAGTCTTGAGAGTCTCTTGGACAGCAAGGAGATCAAACCAGTCCATCTTAAAGGAAATCAATCCTGAATATTCATTAGATGGACTGATGCTGAGGCTGACGCTCCAATACTTTGGCCACCTGATTCAAAAAACTACTCACTGGAAAAGACCCTGATGCTGGGAAAGACTGAGGGCAGGGGGAAAGGGAGCGACAGAGGATGAGATGGTTGGCTGGCATCACTGACTCAATGGACATGAGTCTGAGCAAACCTCAGGAGGCAGTGAAGGGCAGGGAAGCCTGGGGCACTGCAGTCCATGGCGAGGCAGAGATGGGCATGACTTACTGAGCAACAAGGAAACTGACATTCATGGAGTCCCTACTGTGTGCCAGCACTTCCCAGAGAGAGCGCATTTACTCTTTCTAACAGTTGGGGTGTTCTTATCACCATTTTACTGATGGTGGCTCTGAGAGGTTAAAAGCCCCAAAGATGGCAATGAGTGGATTCCACACTGGGTCATTCTGATCCCAAAGTTTATGACTTTTCCTCTTGCCCATGCTGGAGGACAAGCTAAGCAGGATCCCAGGTTAAAAAAAAAAATCTCACTGTCAAAAGCACCTGCTTTATGACAGTCCGGAGCCCTCAGATGCCCTGGTTAGCTTTGCAGCTGATTGGATGAAAGTGAGTGCAGCTGATGGGAGAGGCAGGAAGGGAAAGTGCAGGCCAAGTGTTCCCTGGCTCGTGTCCAGTGACCTGCAGCCCTGGGAGCAGGTCCCAGAACCCTCTCCCGGCCAAGAGGAGAGAGAGGAGGTCCGAGGTTGGGGAGAAAAGTGACAGTCAATCAACAGGTAAAATTATCAAACACTAGCTTGAGGGCTAGAGGCTTGCCCAGAACAGTTCTCAGGACTTGCTCGGATCACCATTTGAGCTAAGCTTCCTTTCCATTTTTCCTTCAATTTAGGCCCCATCTGCTGCTCTGTTTGCCTGGGCCCACCGCTAGAGACACAGGCATGCAATTATCCAACTCCTACGCGTTTTTCTTGTTCTCTTTCTCTTTGAGTTTAACTTCCATCACAGGCTCTGCCTTGAGCTTGCTTAGAAACCTGCAATTATAAGAAGGCAGCTAATGAGACCAGGAGCAAACTTCTGTACTGTGCAGCTTTTTTTTTTTTTTTTTAATGAGATAAATAGGGAAAATGTCAGAGAGAGGGATGTCTATGTTGCTCCCGATGAATGAAAGGGTCCCCAGCATTTCAAATAAACAGGCTGCAATTAGCATATGTTGGGGTTCAGTTCAGTTCAGTTGTTCAGTCATGTCTGACTCTTTGAGACCCCATGAATCACAGCTCGCCAGGCCTCCCTGTCCATCACCAACTCCCGGAGTTTACCCAAACTCATGTCCATTAAGTTGGTGATGCCATCCAGCCATCTCATCCTTTGTCATCCCCTTCTCCTCCTGCCCCCAATCCCTCCCAGCATCAGGGTCTTTTCCAACTCTTCACATGAGGTGGCCAAGGTATTGGAGTTTCAGCTTCAGCATCAGTCTTTTCAATGAACACCCAGGACTGATCTCCTTTAGGATGGACTGGTGGATCTCCTTACAATCCAAGGGACTCTCAGGAGTCTTCTCCAACACCACAGTTCAAAAGCATCAATTCTTTGGTGCTCAACTTTCTTCACAGTCCAACTCTCACATCCATACGTGACTACTGGAAAAACCATAGCCTTGACTGGGCAGACCTTTATTGGCAAAGTAATGTCTGCTTTTTAATATGCTGTCTAGGTTGGTCATATGTAGGGGTTAGAGGGTGGTAATTCTCACCCCTGGGGTCCTTGGGCTTCTTGACCTTACCCAAGATGTAACTGGCAAGGTCAGTTACATAACTGGCTCTTGACTGGCTGGAGATCCACTGGCCAGGTCATGGTCAACAGATAAACACCCAGAAAGGTCACTGCCTGTGGCAGCAAGGCTCTGACCTCGGCCACACAGCTGTGTTTCGGAGAGCGGCTTATTTTCCTCACACACATTATGGGGTAATGACTGGGATTGTGGAAACTGCAAACAGCGTGCGTCATAATGAGTATTTTGATTTGGAATGCAGCTTTCTGAGCAGCTCCCGGTGTCTGTGGAAACTCAAGAGGTGACAGAAAAAAAATATCTGTCTTGAAAGCGCCTCTCACGCAGTATAGCTGATGATGGAAATTCAATTGCAGAAGCATTTATTTAGTGCCTGCTGTGTACCTGGCTCTGGACTGAGAGCTTGGCCTATGAATGAGTAAGATGCGGCCGCTGATCTTCTTTGGACCTGACAGAGAGAATCAGAGAGCTAAAATGATGCTTTACCGAAGGAAGTTCCCCTGCCATCTCCTCCCTTGCCCTGCATTCCTTAGGTCTAGATTTTCCCAACAAAAAGGAAAGATTGGGTCAATGCTTCCGGTTCTCCTTGAACTAGCACCTGTTTGAGGTCCGTTATCCCTCCCCAAGGGAAGAACATTCTCCTGCCCTCCCGTCTGCCCACCACACCACAAGAGCCCAGTGCAGGGTGCAGAGGTCCCCGCCCAGCCCCTTCCAGGGCACAGCGGGGAATGGCTCAGGGCTATGGTCCCTGATCCTGGCCACATGCAGGAGGGTCTGAGTTGCTTAGCAACAGCGCAGACGCTGGGCCCCTGGGCAGAGGTTCTGATGTGCAGGTTTGGGACTGGTCCTGGGAGCTGTGTTTTGAACGATTGCTGCAGGGGATTCTGGTGCCTGGTCAGGCTTCGGAGCCACTGACCGAGGACCAGAGTAGTGTTTCGTTGCCTCCAGCTGGTTGTGTAGTCTGGCGCCCCCTCGCCTCTCCTCCTCCTTCCCTTTCTCCCATCTATAAAATATATCTGGTGATCTCCGAGGCCCGCCCTACCTCTAACCACCTGTGTGTCCAGAGACAGGCTACCTGGGGGCCCCCTGTGATGCCGGGCCTCCTTCACACCCCGTGTCTCAGGGGAGGAGAGAGCGGGCCAGCCTGAACCTGAATCAGGTCCCAGCCCCTTCACCTGCTCCCTGGTGACCCAAGTCGGGTCCACTCCCCTCCCTGGGGCTCAGTCCAGGGTAAACCCTGTCAGGAATTTCGGCAGGTAACCACCACTTTGGGGTTCTTTTCCTTGAGGAATTTTTCAGGGCAGAAAGCAAACCACTTTGAAGGCAAAGCCGGGGGCCCTGGGTGGAGGCCACCTTCGAGGCAGGGAGAGCCAGAGGGGCGGCTTTGGGGGGGTTCTGGGGGTGGTCCTGTCCTGCCATCATGATGCAGTCCAGTAGGGGCACTGGAGCCACGTGAGAGGCGAGAGGGAGGGTCTGCCTTATGTCCAGCCTGCCTCCAGGAGAGCCTGGACACCAGTTCACACCATTCTGAACTCAGCCAACCCATTCTTAGGCCAGTGCTTGAGTTTTTGCAGGAGCTGGGCACTCCAGAGTTGGGGGAATCCATGAGACCCCCCCTCATTGTACCCCATTTCTGAGAAGCTACTTAAAGGAGGAGGGAGGTTTAAACCAGCCCTCCATGAGACTTCTAGATGCACCCTTCTCATGCCCTTGTTGCCCACCCCCCAAACTGCATTTCAAAGACAGAATCCAGTCTATGAATTTGGGTGAAAATGTCCTTGTTTTCACTAAAATTTAAGCATTACCTTCAATTACTAGATTTTAGGAGGTGTTAGTCAGCCTATAACTTTATCACCGATGGAAATCACAGGTAACTTCACATCATTTTACAGTTGATACAGATATTCCAAGAAGATCAAACCAGTCAGTCCCAAAGGAAATCATCCCTAAATATTCATTGGAATGACTGATGCTTAAGTTGAAGCTCTGGTAGTTTGGCCATCTGATGCAAAGAACTGACTCACTGGAAAAGACCCTGATTCTGGTGTGCCACAGTCCACGGGGTCACAAAGAGTCGGACACAACTGAGCAACTGAACAACCGCAACACAAATATTCCAAATCTTGTTTGGGCTCATCTTTTGAAATGATAGTAAATTCTGAGATTGTCACTATTTCTTGTTATTAATGTGTTAATAGCAAAGCACATATATTACTATATGCAACATATATGAAAATATTTTGGCAAAAGTTTAATATGATTGTTTTCTTTCAAAATTTCATGTATTCATTCCTTTTAAAAAATGTCATTTGGATGAGCCCACAGGGTTCGCAGGTTGCCAACAAGTCCATCGTACATTAAACTTTAAAGACTCCACTTCTGAAGTCATCTTAAGATGACTGAAGATGGGGCACTGTGGAAAAGTGAAGAATTCTCAATAATGGAAAAAAAAAAAATTATTCTGAGTATTTGCCAAGATTTCCAGGAGCTAGAATAGATCTTAGAGATATACAGCTTCACTTGTTAAATTGACATTATTCAGCTTTAATTTATATGAAATAAAATGCATCTTTTTTTTTTACCATATGCTCACTGTTTAAAAATTGTGGCAAAAAACAAATAACATAAGCATTACCATGATAACCATTTTCAAGTGTACAGTTCAACTGTGTTAGACAGACTCACGTCGTTACGTAAAATGCACTCATTAGAAGCCTGCAGTTCGATTAGTTAAGACAATATACCCGAGAACCACCGCTACAATTAAATACACAGTATTTCCGTCACCCCCAAAATGTTTCTTTGTGCCTCTTTTTTTCGTCCACTGCCCCAAACCTAAGTAAATGTTGATTCACTTTTTGTCACTATAGACTAGTTCTGTCTCTTTTTTGAATCAACCATTTCACATGCATGGAATCCGACAGAATATACGCCAACTGCTTGTCCGCCTGTTGTTGAATGTGTGGGTTGTGTCAAGTTTGGGATGATCACAAATTTACTGTGAACACTACTGGATATGTCTTTCTGTAGACACGTGTTTTCATTTATCCTAGGAAAGAACCCAGGTGTGGAGTTACTGGGTTATGTGATACGTGCATGTTTACCTTTGTAAGAAATGACCAAACTGTTTTCCAAAGAGCCTGCACCATTTTGCCTTCCCAGCAATCACGTATGGAGTCCCAGTGGTTTTCCATTCTTCCCAATACTAGGTATTCTCAGTCTCTAGTTTCAGCCACGCCTGTGTGCTGGCATCTCGTCGTGGTTTCAATTTGCACTGTCCTGATGGCTAATAACGTTGAATGTCTCTTTGTGTCTGTGAGCCATGAGAGACTTCTTTGGAGGAGTCTAACTCTTTTGCCCTTTCTTATTGGGCTGTCTTTTACAATCTGGTTGCAATTTTCTTTTCTTTGCTAGACACAGGTATTGCAAATATTTTCCCCACTATGTAGCCTGTTTTCATTTTCTTGTGGTGTTCTGATGTGGATCATTCCTCAGACTTTTATTTTATGGTCATGCCCTTCATATTCTATCAAAGAAAGACATCTTTGCCCCAAAGTTAAAAAGATTTTCTCCTACATTTTCTTCTGGAAGTTTTATATTTTTAGTCTTTATGTTTGGGTTGATAATGTGTTTCAGGGCTTCCCAGGTGGGGCAGAGGGAAAGAATTCACCTGCCAATGCAGGAGACAAGAGATGAGGGTTCAGTCCCTGTTTCAGTAAGATCCCCTGGGGGAGGGCACGGCAACCAACTCCAATATTCTTGCCTGGAGATTCCCACGGACAGAGGAGGCTGGCGGGCTACAGTCCACGGGGTCGCAAAGAGTCGGACACGATTTTGCATGCATGCACAGTGCACAGGAAGGAGTAGGGGTCAAAGTTTATTATTTCTTTTGGCATATGAATGTTCAGATCTTTGAGCACCATTTGATGAAAAGACTCTCCTTTCCCTGTTGACCTCTCTTAGCACCTTTGTTGAAATCAGTGGACCATATATGTGGGGGTCTATCTCTGGACTCTCCATGCTTTCCCACTGACATATGTTCAATCTTATACCACGTGTGTGTGCATGCTAAGTTGCTTCAGTTGCGTCCAACCCTGGGATCGAACTCCAATCTCTTACGTCTCCTGCACTGGCAGGAGGATTCTTTACCACTTGCGCCTCCTGGGAATTTAGAGCTGAGAGAGGAAAAAGCCTTGTACACGGTCAAATCAAATAAGCCAGAGGTCAAGATGGAATGTGGCTTGTGCAAATATTCATTTTTATTCAAGTTTTCCTTTCCACTGGCAATATCAGCACTGCCCACGTGGCATCCACCAACCATTGTGAGAAAAAGTCTCACACTGCGTGCTCAGTGGCCTCAGTCGTGTCCGACTCTTTGCAGCCTCGTGCACTGTAGCCCACCAGGCTCCTCTGTTCATTATCTGCTAAATACTAGTTTTTAACTCCTGTTGGGAGTCAGCAAAGAGGGGGCTCAGTGAAGAGTAGCAGGTCCCGATGCTGGGATCTCTGCTGGGACTGGGAGAGGTGGAGCTGGCTTTTCATGGAGCAGCCCTGTGACCTCGCACAAGCTGATCCATCCCTGTAGGTTCCTGGGTCGGTCTGGATTCTCCAGAGAAACAGAATCACACACACCTATCTTTGTATGAACGAGAGGAAACTTATGATAAGGAATTGGCTCGTGCAATGATGGAGGCTGGAAAGTCCCCACAGTGTGCTGTCTGCAAGCAGGGAGGATGGTGGTGTAATTCAGTTCAGGTCTAGAGTCCTGAGAACCAGGGGGGTGCCAGTTCAGTGTCAGGAGGAGATCCACGTCTCAGCTCAAGCAGGAAGGAGTAAATTTCTCTTCCTTTTTGATCTATTTAGGGCCTCAGTGGGCTTTCCTGGTGGCTCAGATGGTAAAGAATCCACCTGCAATGTGGGAGACCTGGCTTTGATCCCTCGGTTGAGAAGATCCCCTGGAGGAGGGCATGGCAACTCACTCCAGTATTCTTGCCTGGAGAATTCCAGGACAGAGGATCCTGGTGGGCTACATACAGCCCATGGAGGTTGCAAAGAGTCTAACATGACTGAGCAGTTAAGCATAGCATAGCACAGGCCTTTGGTGGACTGAATGACGCCCACCCACACTGGAGAGAGTAAGCAAATTGACTGAGCCGACCCAGTCAGATGTCAATTCCATCCAGAAATACTCTCAGATTCACCCAGAAGATAACCACGTCACATCACGTGGTCGCTCAGTTGTGTTCCCCTCTTTGCCACCCTGTGGCCCACCAGGCTCCTCTGTCCATGGGATTTCCCAGATGAGAATACTGGAATGGGGCCAGGTCCTTCTCCAGGTGATCTTCCTGACCCAGAAATTGAGGCCAGGTCACCTGCACTGTAGGGAGTTTCTTTACCAGAAAATAATGTTTAGCCAAATATCTGGATATGATCCAGTCAAGTTGACACATTAAACTAACCATCACAGTTCCTCAACTGAAATATAGGGATAAGAATCAAGCCACCCTAGCTCAGACAGTAAATCAGTGCAAATTTATTTCTCATAGTTCTGGAGGCTAAAAATTCCAAGCTCAAGGCACCAACAGAGTCAGTGTCTGGTGACAGCTTGCTTCTCTAGCTCACAGACAGTGGCTTCTAGTTCACATTAGTGTCCCCCAGTGGCTGCGGGTCAACAGAGCTCCCTGGGGTCTTATGTGTAAAGGTATCAATCCCATTCATGAGGGTTACACCCTCATTACCTCCTTGTGACATCACACTGTAGATTAGGTTCAATATATGACTTCTGGCCCCTCTGCTCTGCATTCCATGGAACTCTCCAGGCAAGAATGGATACTCTACTGGAGTGGGTACCCACTCCCTTCTCCGGGGATCTTCCCGACCCAGGGATTGAACTCAGGTACTCTTGCATTGTAGGCAGATTCTTTGCCATCTGGGCTACCAGGGAGGCGCCCCATGAATTCTAGGGGGACACACGTTCAGCGTGTGGTAGGTGCCTGGCACAGGGCCCAGCATACTGCAGGTGATTATCAGATGTGGGGCTTCTTTCCTTCGGAGGTCCTTCCTGCTCTCCTTCTGGAAGCTGAGCAGCAATGAGTTATCGAGCAAAGCCTAAGTAACTGGGTCAAAAGTGGCCAAGGTTGCCTGGTATTGAATATTTGGGAGAGTGGGGGACGGGTCTCCCAGGGTTAGGCAGTCAGTCCCTGGACAGGTATGTACGGGAGGGGTAGCTGCTGGGGGCTTGGGCAGGTACAAAATGGTCCCAAAGGATGAGTGCTATCCCTGGGAGGCTGTGTGAGGATGAGGGGCATCTGAGGTGGTGACAGTGGGAGAGAAAGGAGGATGCAGAATAGAAAATAGCAAGATAAATACAAAGAAAGATAAACATATCCCACCACGAAATTATGAAATCGCCATTTCTGACAATTTACTTGTGTGTAATAAAAACTACGTTCACACCAGGTCAATAAAGTGTGGATGAGATTTTATAACAGGAGGCTTTATTGGACAGAATCTCAATACACATTTTCCCCTGTAGGAACTCTCAATTCTCTCATAAAAATTTATTACAGCGTTTGATACGTATGCGCTAAACACAAGCCGTTGTAAACAGAGCAGGCAACACTGGCCTTGGATCCTCCAGTCCTGAGTCCCACTGCAACAGAAAACAACTGTTGGCAAGTGTATCGCGTGAAAGGTTAACAGTGCCTCATGGGGAGGGCGTCTGGTAATTATTTTTAATGGAGCTGTACTTCTGTTTAATAAAAGGAGAAAATAAAGCTAAAACTCTGACGGAGACAAACACTGTAGAGGACGGTAACATTTTGCTTCGCTTGTTTTATGCTCGGGTTGCAGCTGTTGGTGAACAGTTGCCCATATGCATGCCCGCAGGGAAGCAGTCACGGGGGCATACGGTGACGAGCACGTCTGGTCCAGCATAAGCACGCAGATGTCCACCCCTTTTCCTATAGGTCTGACTTCAGAGACAGAACATCGTACAGGAGCCAGGCATTTGCAGCTCCCTCTGTCCCCTTAAAATAAAATATCTTTAGTTTTTCTAAATCCCAGTTTCCAAAAGTATTTTTGAAGCATCTAAAGATAAAGTACATTTCCATGTGGAACGCTGAACTAGCTGGCACCTACATTAGCCTTCCTGAGTGCAGGCTCCCTTCTGTTCTCTGGACCCCTCACCCTACCCCCCCGCAAGCTATGGATTGTGTAAGTCCCCTCACCTCACTTTGCACAACCCCCACCTCCTCCCAAATAAAAAAGTCTAGTAGCTCAGATGGTAAAGCATCCGCCTGCAATGCAGGAGACCTGGGTTTGATCCCAGGGTGGGGAAGATCCCTTGGAGAAGGAAATGGCTACACACTCCAGGGTTCTTGCCCGGGGAATTTCATGGACAGAGGAGCCTGGTGGGTTACAGTCCCTGGGGTCACAGAGTAGGACACGACTGAGCGACTAACGCACACATGAAAAGTGAAGGAAAGCAAAGAGTTCAACTTGGGTGCACCAGGGTGCATGACTTGGAGCTACCAGGGTTCAAAGGGTAGCATCTAACCAGCCTACTGCAGGAAGGTGGGTGGTTCCCAGTTGGACACGGGGGCAGGGTGAGCCTCTGTGTGGGAGATGGCCGTGCTCCATTAGGGAGGACGGATGTTCAGACATGGCAGTGGTTTTTAGTCACTAAATCAAGTCCAACTCTTTGCGACCCCATGGACTGTAGACCACCAGGCTCCTCTGTCTATGGGATTTTCCAGGCAAGAATACTGGAGTGGGTTGCCATTTCCTTCTCCAGGGGATCTTTCCACCTAGAAATCAAACCTGGGTCTCCTGCATTGCAGGCAGAGCCACTGGGGAATAGGGTGGCTGAAACTGTCCACTGGCATCCACTCCACAGGACACCACAGCAGAAGGACAGGTTTATGACCTCCAAGGAGCCTCCTCACCACATCCAAATGGCAAAGATCCTGAATTCCTTCTTGCAAACTAGCCTAAGAAAACACAGACTGGCCTATCCCGGTGTTTATGAAAATGCCCCGTGTTGGTAACAAAGGATGGCAAGGCAGCTCTTTTATTTGTCCCTGGAGTTGCAAGGTTTCCCCTGAAGAAATCCTGATGGGGTTGGCGAGACACCAAACTCTTTAAATGTCCCTCAAATGTTCCACACTTGAGGAAGTGTGTTTACACACTTGTAAAACAGGGTCACTGAAGTTTGAAACGATTTCAACTTGCAAGGGAACTTGGCATTCAAATACAGCACGGGCTTTGCTTACTGATAATCCAAGCAAAGATTTGGCAGACATGGCTTGAATGCTGGGCCAGGGTGGACTGAGCCCCTGGGGGCTGGTTGTTTGGTTTTTTAGGCAGGCAGAAGCCATCTCTTTGATCTGGCCTTTGGGAAATTGATTGGCCCAGGTCAATCAGTTGTGCGCCGTTGCAGTAGAATCTGATCCTCCCTAAATACAGTCCCTATGAGTCATCTGGGGTATTTCGGAGGACTTGATGACTCTAATCCGACTCTAATGATTCAGTGTGGGACTCCTGTCTCCAAATAACAGATTTTAGACTCTTCAAAACGTGAGCTTCAGGTTCTATTAAACACGTGCAACCAGGCCGCCCTGGTGGCTCAGTGGTAAAGAATCCGCTTGTCAAGGCAGGACACATGGGTTCCATCCCTGATCTGGGAAGATCCCACAAGCTATGGAGCAACTAAGCCTACGCACCACAACTACTGAGCCTGTGCTCTAGAGCCTGGAGCCACACTCCTGAGCCACGCACTGCAAGTACTGACGCCTCTGTGCCTAGAGTCTGTGCTCCACAACAAGGGAAGCCACCTCAGGGAGAAGCAGCGCACACCACAACCAGAGAGAAGCCCGCTCGCCTCAACTGGAGAAAAAAAGCCCTCAAAGCAATGAGGACCCAGCACAGCCGAAAACGAATAAATATTAAATGTGTAAATAAATAAACGTATGAAAAAACACACACGTGCAACCACTGTTCCATGCCGAGGAGTAAGATACTGACTATAGTCACTGGGCCTCCAAGAGAAAGGGCACAGGAAATGCCCCCAGGGCAGTGTTCCTAAGAGCGCACGGGCTCCAAAAGGCATGAACACACTCTTTTGAGTCAAAAACTTACATTATTTCAGAAGTCCCGTACATGTGGGTATATGTGATAAACTATTACACGGCTGGGAAAGACTGAAGGCAGGAGGAGAAAAGGGCAACAGAGGATGAGAGGGTTGGATGGCATCACCGACTCAATGGACATGCGTTCTGAGCAAACTCCAGGAGATGGTGAAGGACAGGGCAGCCTGGCGTGCCGCAGTCTGTGGGCTCACAAAGAGTCAGCCACGACTGAGCCACTGATCAACAGCAACATCGCACTGCTAAGACTGAGCAGATGCGTAATGTTGGAACGTCAGTGCTCAATGCATATTTACATGGCACACCACGTGAGCAAATTGAACACCCCCTCGCTCCGCCCCCAGAGACGGGTGTGAGTGTGAAGGGTGGAAGGGTGGCTGAACTGTTACTCGGCACGAGGGTAACTTTTGCAAATCTGGTTGTTTCTGCTGTGGATTCTTCCAGTTGTCCCCAGGAGTTATGGGCCCTGCCCACATGGACCCTGTGTCATTACGGAATGTGTACACATTCTTCTGAAGACATGGCTTCATTGCCTCGCAGGTGTATTATCAGCGGATGCACCCTGGTCAATGAGGTTGGTTTCCTAAGAATGAGTTGTGCTTGGCCTCCAAATTTTTACTGTGGAACTTTGG